>ML093176.1:19693-30828 GCA_003697995.1 Taxidea taxus jeffersonii
AAAGAAAGAAAGAAAGAAAGAAAGAAAGAAAGAAAGAAAGAAAGAAAAGAAAGAAAGGAAGAAAAGAAAAGAAAGGAAGGAAGGAAGGAAGGAAGGAAGGAAGGTAATTGGGGATTCAGTTAGGTGTCTGCCTTTGGCTTGGGTCATGATTCCAGGTTCCTGGGATTAAGTCCCACAAAGGGCTCCTTGCTCAGTGGGGAGCCTGCTTCTCCCTTTGCCTGCCACTCCCTCTGCTTGTGCTCTTTCCCTCTTTCTCTCTCTGACAGACAAATAAATAAAATCTTTTAAAGAAAAAGGTAATTAAAATTAAATTATTCTGATTCTTAATATATTAAGGAAATGTAACATATCATTGATATTTTTTTATTCGTATGTTGTCCTTGCCATTTTATTTCAGGCATCTGGGTCTATTTTACCAAAATATTCCTAAAAAGTCTTAAGACTCACAACTGAAAATATTCCCACCAATGAATTTCAGAAAACTATTCTTTATGGTAGGAAGGCACCCTTGCATATAATAATGAAAAAAGATTATTTGTCAGTGAATTCCAGGAATATTCCTTAAAAAGTTTCGTACTTCACCTTTTCCTTCTTATTGATTTTTAATATTAAAACAAACAACAGTATTGTTTTTATCTCAAGGGTCAAATTACAGAAACAAACTGGCTAACAGTAAGAACGATCACATAAAATCAAATAAGAAACTAAAGTTCCAAAATTCAGATGAACACTTTGTCCTTACTTTGACTTGCTTGTGGGAATTTATTGAAGAAGCCTTTTAAACTTCATCAGAAAAGCCTCATATCAGTTAATGATAGTATGGGGGAAGAAGAGGTTTTGCTATGTTTAAATTCCATTAGAGCATTGTGGGTTTTCACTTCCTAAGTGGATCTTTTAGCTTCCGAAGAAAATCCTTTGAGGTCTAAGCTTATTTGCTCTCAGAAAAAATATGGCTTCAGTCACTTTGGAAAAAAAAAAAAAAGTAACTTTTAAAAATATATACTCAGAAAATGTTTCCCTATCCTAAATATGTAGCCAGAACTCATTTTTAAATTAAATTGTTAGTTATAATGCATAAGTTTAAATTTTCAATTAAATGAAATCAGCTAAGCTGAGCATTAATCAAATGCAATTTTTTTCTTCATTTCACTTAAAGAAGGAAGCATTAAATAATGAGAACAAATAGCTTATAACAGTAATAGGTAAAATGAAAAAAAATATGAGTCCTTTCAAATATTTTGATATAGTTTCCAAATTTTGATTTTTGTTTTTGTTCTGTTAGTTCTGGTTACTTCTAGATATTACATCATTTCCAGATTTCTAGGAATGTCTCACTTATTGTTTTAATCTTCTTGTTTCTTTATTTTATATACTATGAATGGTTCTCAACTTTCAGTTTTCTGATTTTGTTTTTTGGAGTATTCAGTTCTTTATGAATCTAAATTTGATTTTAATATGGCTTTGGAAATGTTAATTACCTTCCAATATTTTTTGATGGCACATAATCTTTACATGTATTCTAATCACTTTTTCATTTCAGTTTGTTTCTTTATCTTATTTTTCATTATTATCTCTTCTTTAACACATTCTCAGAATTCTAACAATTTAGTAATTTTAATATGCTTCTTGTGCTGTATTGAACTGAAGTCTCCTTTTATTTCATGTTGTAGAATCTTTTCATATGCAAACCATAAATTTAATGGGTACCTGACAACCAGGTATCCATTAAATTTATTGTTCTATACTATTCCATTCTACATAATTAAAAATATATATATATTTATTTATTTGAGTGAAAGAAAGAGAGAAAATGGGAGAGCAAGCATGGGGGTGGGGAGAGAGGGAGAAGCAAAGCAGACTCCCTGCTGATCAGGGAGTCCAGTGTGGGGCTGGATCTCAGGACCTTGGGATCATGACCTGAGCCAAAGATGAATGCTTACACAGGATAAATATAAATTTTTATGATGAGAATGTCTGCCTTGTATTAACTGAATCAGTTTCTTGATTATTTCTGTTTTTGTTATTATGCTTAGAGGGGCACGCCCAACCTCAAATGTAAGAATATTGATAGATAAATGCTTTCATTTAAATAGTTTCAGGTTTTGCATCCTTTATGTATATTTACTTGGCCATGTAATAGGCTGGTCAGGCTTAACCCCTTTTTCTGTTTAAACGACTCATGATTGTCACAATTCTTTATATCTTTATATTAGTTCATTGTACCTCATAATTTATATGCATTGTATGTTAATATTGTTACTGATACTTAGTGATTCTTTGAAAAATGTTTGAACTCAAGACAATGTTGAAGAAGGGTATTATGTATTATTATTTTTTGTTTATTAAATTATTCTACTTATATGATGTAGTTCTAAGTCCATAGTGCTTAAAATAAACTCTTTCTGCTAGATTAAATATAATTTTAATTGTGGTGCCATTCATACAATATCTCTAATCAGAAGCCTATCTCAGGTTTATACAAAGGTGCTCTAAACATGTTATTTTAACCTCCACTGATTCAAGGACTCTGTCATTATCCCACTTTCCAGGGTGAGGTGATTTCTAATCACTTCACATCCTGGTTAATTTCATGTGATAAGCTTGAAACTAATAGATGCCTCCTTGTTTCTGAAAATGAAATAATTTGGATTAAATGGAAAAAAAAAGAAAAAAGATTTAAGAAATGACAAAAGTAAATTTTACAAAGTCATGCATATTTTAAATGATGTTTACCTACAATTTTCCTGCCTACAAAGAAACAAAAACAAAACCCTCTTTGCCCTTTCAAAACTGATAAAAAATAGATTTAAATGGAAAAAAAAATGGTTTGCATACAGTGTCTTTAAAAAATCCAAGAAAACAGGCAAATTAATTTTTTCAAAATATAATGGACCATATATATTCTATGTGTCAGATATCTAATATTATTTTATTTTTTTTGATAGCAGTGAGGCATTTAAAATAATATTCATTTAAGCAGAGTCAAGCTGAAGCACAGCTTTTATTGTACCTCTTTCAGAAAATAATTCTTTCAAAAATCATCCCTTCCTTGTATCTTTATAAAGAAAGGTAAGATCTGGTGATGTTTAATGAACTTAAATATATGATGAATAGTGTAACTTCAGATTTATCAGTAGTGTAACATTAACAAAACACCTCTCTGTGCAATTTGTGAAGTTAGAGGTATGCTATTACTGTTGAAGGAGTCAGAGGCGAGTTGCAATCTGTTTAAGAAATGCACATTATATTCAAGTATGACTTGGTATTCCCTTGCTGTTCACTCTTTTGAGTGCAAAAAGTGGTTTTTGCTAACTCCACTTTGCTGCTCATGGAAAGCTGAAAAATCAATAGCTGCAGGTTGATGAAACCTAAATCCATTTGATTCCTCTCCACCATTGCCATTATGCAGACAGTCAAGTGTGATGTATTTAGCTCATGCAGTACTTATTACTCTCAAGCACAGCTTCTCATCAGGGAAAAAAATTAGACCAGATGAGAAGTAATCAAGAAATTCTGGAGAGGTTGTGAAGATCTTCTTTTTAACTGCTTCCTTTTTCTTTCTTTTTATTTTTCCCTTTCTCTGTTTTTGGCTCTCCTACTCTTTTGCAAAAAAGCAAAGTTAAGATCTCCACCACAAAGCTCCAGAAAGTTTTATAGAAATTCTACAAGTCATCTTTTTTTTTTCAGTATTTGTATTTAGTAATGGTCACAATAAAGGGCATTAGCTGAAAAAAATGACAAATTAAGAAAATCTCTCCCTTCCTAGAGCTACCGGAGTCATCATGTTGGCAGATCTGAACAAATAAAAAACAGCTTAAACTGATTTGGACGTTTCCATTTTTTCTTAATAGGCTATTTAATAAACAACTATAAGTGGTTGTATAATCCAGAGTTCAGATCATGGTCTTTGGCAATGGACTGTCTTGCCTCAAATCCATTTTTGTTAATTACTAGCTGTTTGATTAATCTTGGACACATTGTCCTCTCTGATCACCAGTTTTATCAATGTCAAAGTTTTGGTCAGAGAATAAAATGGGTAATCAATATAAAGCATTTAACACTGTAAATATTCAATATGAATCATTTGTTAATATTAACCCCTTACACAGCAGTGGTTGGGTTTAAATATATAGCAACACTTCGAATGTTATAGACATTTGACAAAACCTCTTATATCACATTGCTGTAATGTATGTATTGCAATGAATGATCAAATGATCAACTGGTCCAGGTTCCTCTTTTGGTAGCTAAAATACTAAACTGACAGTTTAAGTGATTTGCCTGAATGTAAACATCTGTGCTTGGTGGAGATCCAAGACTAGAACTTGGACATCATCACTTTCAGAAGTATCTTTTACTTTTAAACTCCCATCTGTGAGTTTACCTAGATTGCTTTTCAGACATGGGTGGACAAGATAGGCTCCAAATTATAGAAACAGAATTTAAGGTAAAAACTCGGTCACAGGGCTATACAAAAGGATTACCCCTGCTTTCTAATTAAAGGTGTAATAGCTGACCACCTGGAATGGGTTATCAGCTGGCAAAACTCATTTCTGACCAATGGAGCAAGAGCATTGTCCTAGGAACAGACAACTGGAAGGCACTGAAACTGTCCCATTCTTGCCAGAAAAAATAGTTAAAAATAAAGCAGTGATATTCTTCTGGAAGAAATGAATCTATGCTCATAGACTTTAAGGAAATTGAAATTGTGGTTTCTGTCATTTCTATGTTTATTTTAGGTATGTTGGTTTTGTAGAAACCAGATAGATTGTGACAAATGGCAGTGGATTATCATAATTTTAACTAGTTGTTAGTTCCAGTTGCATTTGTAGCCCTGAAAGGCTACATGTATAACAGTCTTGGACTCTGAGTATAGTATGATAAACACATTCTTTTCCCTCTCTTCATTTGAGAGGATCCAAAGCTTTTTGTCTTTTGTGAAAAGAACACAGGGATGTACTGTCTTGATCTAAGGCTGGGTTAACATTATTTTCTTTTCTCTGCTCAAACATAATCTGCAGTAGGGTGCCTGGGTGGCTTAGTGGGTTAAGCCTCTGCCTCCAGCTCAGGTCATGATCTCAGGGTCCTGGGATCGAGTCCTACATCGGGCTCTTTGCTCGACAAGGAGCTTGCTTCCTCCTCCTCCTCTCTCTGCCTGCCTCTCTACCTACTTGTGATCTCTCTCTGTCACATAAATAAATAAAATCTTAAAAAAAATATTCTGCAGTACCTTGATTAGATATCTTGACATTCTGCAGAATACCACACCGGGTCACTATTTTAATTATGCCACGAAAATTGGACCTAGGGAGTAGGAAATGGTATTATATTTAATATATTATGCTAAGATGTAGATGTCTGTCTATGGGAAGTAAACTCTACAAAAATTCAGAGACATGACACATTAGTGAAAATTTTTAGATTATTGAAGTAGAATGGTTATACAATGGCAGCAGTGGGATGTGTCCAGTGTTCAGGGAATCTGCTGCATTGTCTCTTGGTACTTCCATGCTTTTGTAGTGACCATAGCTCTAACAAGGCAAGGTGGTAAAGAGTTCAGAGCTTTGTGGGACTCTTTAATAGGAATCAACCTACCACAAAAGCAATCTAGAACAGCTGAATTGCTGATTCAGGCTGAGAAAAATCTAGAATGTATGGTGGAAGAGGAAAATGATGAATATAACACAATGGTGAGTACAGTTTGTTTCAGTAGCTATGACATATAGTTTTTTGTACTGCATATAAAAAAAAAAGTCAGGCACTAATTTGAAAACTCAGTGACAAAAAAGACTAAATTGGTGCAAGTGGTAGACAGTAGTATGAAGTGCCTGGGTTGCCTTCCTCTGCATCTTCTCTGTCTCACACAGTTCTAAATGAGACTTTGTGGATAGTTCTGCATGGGTTTTGCTACACCTAGTGCCAGTTGTAACTTGTCTGTTTTAAGGCTTCTTAAGGGATTTACTCCCAACATTGAATAGTAATCTGAAAACAAAAAGCCATTAACAACCCTTAACCACTGTGGTGGTAGGAGCAGAGACATTAAACTTGGGGGGGATAATTCCAGGAGACATTCAGTACCCTTGTTTGTATATCTTAATTGGAAATAAACCCCAGTTGTCCATAGCAGTGTGTATTATTTCACATTTACTGGGTTTTTCTCTTTTCCTCAGCATTTCATGTCTTAACTCCTACTTCTTGAGATTAACTCCTAGAAAACTGCCTGCTTCTAAGTTCTTTTTTTCAGGCTCTGTATCAAAGGTTTCATATATCCTCTGAGAATAAATCTAACTGCATGGTTATAAGAGATAAATATTTTTATAAAGCAGTTATATCACAAGTTTACCTGAAACAGTTCTTTGAATTATGTGGCCCACAATATCTCATTTTTTTCCTCACACTGTTTTCTATAATGGATTATGTATATACTTTGTATATAATATGTCATATGTTTTATACATATAGTATTATATATGTATGTAATGTTTACTTCTTGTTTATTAGTCATCACTATATATTTTAAATTAAGTTTCTTTCTTCTTTTGAGGTAGTTCCACCCACACAGTACTACCTTGGCTTTCAGTACTCCCCCATCTCTGAAATTTAAAGAACTGTATTATATCATAAATGAATTAGAGAAAAACAGAAAGGCCCAGTACTTACAAATGTAGTTTAGGACTCCTGGGGGAATTAAATTAGGGAATCCAAATGCTTCACTGTTTGAATAATATATTTGTAATGATATTAAATTTAGTAGGATTAGACACGTAAGAGAATTGTTAATTCATGCACAAACTGACTTTAGTTACCTCTTGCAGTGCATTATTACTGGAAGCACTCTTATTATATTGTGAATCTCTGTGGCTTGTATTCATTAGAGTCTTTTATTACATTTTCAAAAGCTAGAAATGCAATTTATGTCAATTTGGTTTCCATACTTCTAACAGAATTTGATAGAATATGAAAAAGTTCTACTGAGTTCGTGTATGATGTACTGATAATTGGGATATATACCTGTACAATTCACTTGTTAAATGTCTAACACTTCCATATAATTCACTAAAAATATATATAAGGCTACCAACTTCTGCCAGCTTCACAGGATCTAGAAATATTATTTCTGAATATACACAAACACAGGCACACAAACACACACACCCCTCTTGATTTTCTCTGCTATGTTTTTGAACTAGGACAGACTTGGAGAATCAGAAAAGGACAAGAAGGCAACTATCTCATATAGTTCTATATAGCAAATAATTTACTTAACTGTGTTTATTATATACCAGGTATCAATCCTCAAAGGCCTTGTGTGTGGTAGATTTTATGTTTTGATTTTTTTAACAGGTGAAGATATAATAATATATTGGGGCTTGGAGAGGTCAGGCAATTTGTCCTAGGTCTCACAGCTAGTAAGTGGTATAATCAGATTCAAATCCTCCTGGCGTTGTTTTAAATTTTAATATTTTCATGACCACTTATTCCTTTTTTTTTTTTTTTTTTGGTTGGAATGTATTTATTTTTTGCTTCAGCAATTAACTGATTTGAATTCAGGTATATAACTATTTGTTTATGAATTGATATTTTACATAATTTTTTGTTACATAATATGTTTCATTTCCTCTTTACATTCTCATCAAGGCATTTATCATTATGTTAACAAAAGTTTTGCTCATTTGTAACTCTTTCTAGACTTGGTGTTCTTTTGGAAGAAAGAGTTTCATAATTGGATTATAATGGTATACATAGAAAACTTATACTTGTCAATGACTTGTAGCAAAGGTGTATGATTTTATTTCTCTCTTCTATATTGTACTCTGAATTTTTTCCCTTAATATTATTTTTTAAGATTTTATTTATTTATTTGACAGAGAGAGAGATCATAAGTAGGCAGAGAGGCAGGCAGAGAGAGAGAGAGGGGGAAGCAGGCTCCCCGCCAAGCAGAGAACCCGATGCGGGGCTCGATCCCTGAGATCATGACCTGAGCTGAAGGCAGAGGCTTAACCCACCACCCAGGTGCCCCATTATGCATATTACCAAAATATATTTATATTATAGATGCAACTATTTACATATTTGAGTTACTTAAAATAGGTAAAATATTAAAAAATAATTTGACTTTGGATACTGAAATGGCCAAGAATTTCAAGAGATGCAAGTAAAAAGGAATAAATTACATATAGTGAGAGAGGATTTTGAACTAGTTTTTTGAAGAAAATAAAATATTGAACCTATGTGATCTGACTCTATACCAAAGTAAAGACTTTTTAGATGAGGCTTTGTTAAATATTACTATATGTGGTAATTGTTCGGGTCCGAAAATATGACTTCAGCTGAAATAATGCAGACTATATTCCTCACATCATTACAATGTGACTAAATCTAAGGACATATTTCCCACTTGTATTATTTGACTGCTATCCTGGTAAGAATATTGACTACATACATTCCTGCAACACCTTTCAGTCGTAGGCCATGCCTGTTTCTCTAGTGAGTCCTTTGTAGTGTCCCTCATAGGCTTTTCTGTATTTCCACTGTTCTGGAAGCTTTTCATGGCTTGATAATGTCATTCAGTATTACTAGGGTTTTAACATGGTTTTACCTATCCCCCACCAAGTCCAGTAAAGCCCTTCATATTCAACACTATTTTTTCTCTCAAACCTTCTCCTCTTAGTTTTGACAAATCACATCACTTCACATACAATGAGTTTCCAACTTCAGTTGATATTTCCAATGATGACTTCTCTGTCATCTTGGCTAGGCCACAGTACCCAGATATTTGGTCAACCACTACTATAGATGTTTCTGTGATGGTATCTTTTTTAAAAAATATTTTATTTATTACTTATTTGGAAGAGAGAGAGAGAGAACAAGTGGGCAGAAGGAGAGGGAGAAACAGGCTCCCTACTTGGGGGTCTATCCCAGTACCCTGGGATCATGACCTGAGCTGAAGGCAGATGCCTGATGGACTGAGCCACCCAGGCAGCCCTATGTGATAGTGTATTTGATAAGATTATTATCATCCTTATCCTGCAGATAGTGAAGGCATGGAAATATAATATAGGTGAGCAGCATAGTTTTCGAGACATATGATAAATCACATATGCATAAATGTGTTAATCATTTTATGTTTATAATATTGCTTAATAATTGCTGTTCCTTCTGTTGAGACTGAGATCTCACAAGTGCCTGAAGAACCTCAGCAAACCAGTGTTGATTTGTAGACTAACCTTGGTATAGTTTTATTGTTGAAACCTTTTTATAGGAGAGATTCTTAATCCTTTTTACAATTATTTTGAATAAGCAGGATATTTTAATATTTGATGTTGCCAAATTATAATAATGGTTGAGATACTGAGAAAATAGGTTTAACTTACTTTTCTCCCACTTTTCATTCACACATATTTGTAAAAAGAGGAAAATAAATGTAGATGCATATCCTACCAATAAATGTAGATGGAGTCATTGACTAGTTTTTACTTCTTAAATTTCCAACCTAACTGCTTTTAGAACATAATAACTCTTTACTTCTCCAACTTTGACCAGTCTTAGAAAGTGTATTTTACCTTTGAGAAACCCCTATTTTTATCTAAAAAGAGAGAAAATTTATTTGACAGTGTAGTTGTAATGAAGTATTAAAAATATGCTATGATCAAGTTTTTAAAATCCCACTTATGTATATATTAATCAAGTGGATACATTTAAATCTTTATACTGGCATTCTAAAATCTGGAAATTCCTAGACTTTAGGGATAAACATAGAAATAATACTGTGTAATTCCCAAGTATAACTTCTTTCAGGCATGAGTATATGCATGCAAATATCTTCTACAAATCAGAAGGGCCATGCTAAACTGAGAGCAAGTTTAAATGAAATAACTCTTTCCAGATGGGTAATGTCCTCTAGTGAGCAGGTTAAAAATTTCCATAACCATTGATAGAGGCTCATAGAATACTACCATCCTTATGACTGCTAAGCCTCAACATAAGGGAATAGCATAACTTGATTCTAAAAGAAGCTGCATTCTCAGATCTTATTGGTGTTTTATAACTAATGTATATTTTTAAAGTGAAAACTCTCACTGATCAGATCAAAGGCTTATGAAATGTTATTTCTTGTTTAAAGAAAAATGACCTCAATATTTTATATAGCCTCTACTGTATGTTCATTGTTAAATATTGAATGGAACTTTGGGCATTAGTATTTAGTTTGCATAAGCACTGTTACATTGGGAAGGTAACATAAACCTTGATGATCATCCTGGAGCACAATTCAAACAAATAAATACCTTTTCTTGTTAACTGTTATAAAGGTAAGATAGTGAGTACTTTTGCTACCTGGCTTTTAACTGTGTAGAGAGAACACAGGCAGACCCACATTAAGAATAGTATCGTAGTTCAGAGGAAAAATGTGAGTTCTGTAGCTTTGACTGCTTTTTTTTTTTTTTTTTTTAGTCTTACTCAGAATTTTTTTTTTTTACTTTATTTAAGCTTTATTTAAACATATGATGTAACCCCACCACCCTCACCCAACCCCTCTTCCCCCCACCCCCCTCAGTTTGTTTTATGACATTAAGAGTCTCTTTTGGTTTTTCTCCCTCCCGATCCCATCTTCTTTCATTTTTACTTTTCCTATCACCTTAACTCCCACCCCCGTTGCATCTCCACTTCCTCATATCAGGGAGATCATGTGGTAGTTGTCTTTCTCCAGTTGACTTATTTCGCTAAGCATGATATGCTCTAGTTCCATCCATGTCGTCGCAAACTGGAGCATCAAGGAAATACAAATCAAAACCACAATGAGATACCACCTCACACCAGTCAGAATGGCTAAAATGAACAAGTCAGGAAATGACAGATGCTGGCGAGGATGTGGAGAAAGGGGAACCCTCCTACACTGTTGGTGGGAATGCAAGCTGGTGCAACCACTCTGGAAAACAGCATGGAGGTTCCTCAAAAAATTGAAAATAGAGCTACCTTATGACCCAGCAATTGCACTACTGGGTATCTATCCTAAAGATACAAACGTAGTGATCCAAAGGGGCACGTGTACCCGAATGTTTATAGCAGCAATGTCCACAATAGCCAAGTTATGGAAAGAACCTAGATGTCCATCAACAGATGAATGGATAAAGAAG
>ML093176.1:30928-53273 GCA_003697995.1 Taxidea taxus jeffersonii
TTTTTTTTTTTTTTTAAGATTTTATTTATTCATTTGAGAGAGAGGGAAAACATGAGCGGGGTGGGGGGAACAGTGTGGGGGACAGAAAGGCAGAGGCAGAGCAAGAGGGAGACTCCCTGCTGAGTCAGGAGCCCAAGGGCCCCATCCCAGGACCCAGAGAATGTGACTTGAGACAAAGGCAGACAGTTAACCATCTAGCCACCCAGGTACCTCTACTGTCTGGGTTTTGATCTTGACTTTCACTTATTGGTATTTGAACTTGGAAAAATTACTTAAGGTATGTGCACCTCAGTTCTGTAAACTGGTTGTAATGATAGAACATACTTTGTATGAACAATGCCTAGCATGGTAGATGCTCAGTAAATGTTAGTTACTCATTATGATAAATGAAATGTATGTATCTAATGTTCAGGCACTGGTGATTTCTAATCTTTTTCTCTCAGTCACTATTTTTTTTTTTTTGTTAGTTTGATGTTTGTATCCTAAAACCTTCCTAAAATTATGTTTAAGATTTACCATTGTGAGGTTAACTTTTCTCGGGAATATTATAATAGTCCTTGAAATAAACACCTTGAGTAATATTAATGGAGCTCAGTTTTGGGATGGCATTTTTTATGTTTTACTTGAAGAACCCAGAAGGCTGGAGCTGGAAGAAAACTTAGAGGCTGTTATTTACAAGAAGATGGGGATTTGGACCCAGATGGACCTTCTGAAAATCACTCAATGAGGGTAGAGGATCCTGAGACTTAAATCTTTGTTTTTCTTGTTATGCTATTCTCCCCTTCTTCTCAGTAATTAAATTGCATGCTTTAAAACACACACACACACACACACACACACACACACACACACACACACACATATTCTTTCTTCTTTATGTATGTATTTCTTAGAAGTAAAGAAAGCTGTTATGATTGGAAAATAAATTTGTCAGGCTAATTTATATGCAGACAGTATTTTCCTAGCTTTCTGATTCTAAATAATCCTTATACTATTGAACAAATGATTAGGCATTTTTCACATCTTAGAATGTAAGACCAATATTGTTAAATCTTTAATCATGCCCAGAGGCAATACATCAAAGGAATCAACCATTGTAATGATGATGACTTCAATTAACTATTTTGTAATCCAATAATGAATTTCATTAGAGTACTTAAAGAACTTTCCAGGCATTATTACCGTAAACTTCAGTGCTCCTATTTGGTATTTATTTAGAGTTCTGAACATAATAAATAGAAAGGCACAGTCCCTCCACCAGATGACTTTCATTTCTTAGTAGGATACACTGCAGAATAATGTGTTGAAAAGGAAATATTTGCACCTAAATTTTACTACTGTGAGTTAGTTATAGGTCTGTGTTGGTTCTTCATGAGAGAGGAAAGAAGAGGAAAAAAATGAGGGATTGTTTTTTAGGCTGTTGGAAAGCCAGGCAAAAGCTCTTGCTAAATATTAAAGCTGCAACAATCTCTAAATGAAGGTGAGATATTCACTTACTTCCCAAAACAAATGCAAGCAAGATAACAAATAGTATTCATGACTTTTAACTCTGGAGAGCTGAGACATTTAGGATCCAGACAATTGGATCCAGGACCTTGTGAAATTCTCTTACAGGAAACCAAAGCTTACTCAATTTGGTGTCTCCTTCTATAAGACAATTTCTTCTTTAACAACCTGTGTCTTTCAGAGTCTAAATATATGTTTTCTTTTAACAATAACCACCAGCTTATTTAAGGAGTATCTACCATTCTTGGTAGGGAGAGTGAAATGAGTGAGTGTGCGCACATACACCTATTATTTTAAAACTTAGGGGTCTCTGACTAACAGATCCTTTGATATGTGAAGGCTTGACAAAAATTCAGCTGTATTTGATCATTGCCTTAAAAGGCTCTTCTGGGTATAGGGAAAAAAAAAGGTGATATTCATGCCCGTTGCCCATGTTTTAGTAATGTGACTCCTAAAAGGGGAGAAGATAAAGCTTATCCACAAGCTGTTGAAGGCAATACTATGACCAAGATTTTTAGACTCATTTCTACAAAAATTGTGATTTTCTGTAAATTTATAATGCATCGTTCCTTTGTTTCCACAGCTGTGTCTGGAGTGCATTTTATCTAAAGTATAGCTTAATTCTTCTCTCAAACATGTAAAAGTAGATCAGAATGACAGTGGTGTAGCCTATAATTTTAACTAATTATGAGTTTATTAGTATGATTTTTGTTGCATATACTAATGGGTAGAGACAGAGTATATGGAGCTTAAATAATGGGCTTATTATAAAACCGTGTCTTAGAAAATATTTTTTCTAAATATTATTTAAAATATTTAGAAATATTTAAAATATATAATATTTAAAGTATTAAATATTATTATAAAACCATGTCTTAGAAAATATTTTTTAATGTTAGTTGATGAATCTAATTATTTAATGTGTCCTACAGCATTTCTTTATTAATCCAAGTAAAATACATTGTCAGTGATCAAAAAAAATTTCATTTCAAGGACATTCCTTATTGCTTGTCTTAATGTAACATTTCCAAGAAGTGCCTCTCCTATCCTTCTAAACTCTCTTATGCATTCTTATCCCTCAACTAGTGATACTCTCCCACTTGCTTCCTAAATTGTTTTTGTGTACCTGCATTCAGCTCAAGCAAGACTCTCTCTCTGGGACTGTCCCTAGCCTCCATCAGTTAACTTTTTTTAAAATGTTTTTACCTTTATGCTGCTGTTGATTTCATAGCCTTCAGGAAATAAGAAATAACAATAGAAAATGAGTATTATTTATAGAACTACAGTGCAGGTATCTGAGCAGAGAGTAAATCATGGATTAACAGAACAAAAGCCACTATAGTGTGGAATAGAGGCTTGATCCTAGTAGCAAACAAAACAAAATCCCATTTTTAGGGTTAGCCTATGATACCAAATATAAAAAGCCTGACTTACTTCTCTCCTAATCAGTTTTTTAAAAATAATATACTATCAGAATATATCCATTTTACTTATATTTTCAAATTGCTTTTTACATAAATTTTCATAGTATTTTCTTATTTTGCTAGCTGGTAATAATTGTTCAAAATGATTGCCCTATTTCCTATCAGCTTCCTCTTTATACAACCATTCCCTAGAGGAATGACTCTTTTTCTGTATTCCAGTGTATATAGAAATGTTATTTTTGTTATATTGTATTATATTATATTTATTATTATATTATATTATATTATATTACATTACATTATATTATATTATATCCTGGCCCATTTGACAACAGTCTTGGCCATGTGACTTACTTTGGTCAGCTGAACATGAAAAGATATAATATATGACAGCTTTAAGAGCTAGCATGAGATCACAACATTTTTAATTCCATACCTATGAAACTAGCAAGTTCCAGAACAAAAGGTATTTAAAATTGATAAACACAGTTAGCCATAGGAATTTAACCAAGCAATAGTGCTTCTTTACTATTGTAAATTACTGAGATTTGGTATTATTTGTTACTACAGCATAACTTATTTTCAGTTGATTAACATCTGCTTTGTCCAAAGTTAGTTTACTTTTTAATTTGTTCCTTCTAGTTTGGTATATTTTATTAAACATCAAATGAGAAATTCAACTGTTTAATTATTTTCTTAAAAAAACTGATTTTGCTTTTTTAGTTTTCTATTTTATCTTTATTTTCTAGTGTTTTTGACAAATTATCATTGTTAATAGAAGGTACCTTTATTTTATCATCACTTTTTTCTACTTTCTTTATTCTGTAATTCCTTCAGACCTTTTAAATGTGTCATTAGCTTATTTAGTTTTAACATTTCTGTTCTCTATTATATAATTTTTAAGCTATAAATTCCCTTTTATTAGTGTTTTGCTTTAAGCCTACAAATTTTAATGTATAATTTTGTTTTAATGTCTTTTTGAAACTAGAGATAGTTAGAAATATGTTTTTAAAATTCAAAGCAGATGGCTGTTATCTTTGATTATATTGTCATTATTGACTTTGAATTTAATTGTATTGCAAGCAGAGTAAGTGTTCTGTGTGAAAATGATTTTTGAACATTTCTAGGCAGCTTTTAGTGCCAAATTTATAATATGTGTGCTACAATGTAATTTGTATTTTCTCATTGTTAGGTGCAAGGTTCTGTGTATGTCCAACAAATCATACTTACTCATTTCATTATACAGATGCTTCTTACTTGCCTAATTTTTTTCTTTGATTTTTCATTAATTGAAAGTTCTGTTAAAATTTTCTATTAAGGGACGCCTGGGTGGCTCAGTTGGTTAAGCGGCTGCCTTCAGCTCAGGTCATGATCCCAGCGTCCTGGGATCGAGTCCCACATCAGGCTCCTTGCTCAGCAGGAAGCCTGCTTCTCCCTCTGCCTCTGCCTGCCTCTCTGTCTGCCTGTGCTTGCTCTCGCTCTGTCTCTCTCTGACAAATAAATAAATAAAATCTTTAAAAAAAAAAAATTTTCTATTAAAATGGTGAATTTGTCCATTTCCCTGTTTTGTATATTATTACATATAAGATAAGGCAATTTTATTAAGAAATAAATTTTAAAATAGTTATATTTTCTTACTGAGTTGAATCTTTAATCATGTTCTTAATGCTGCTTTTTCTTGATGTTATATAACATTAACAGTGTCGATACCAACTTTATTTTTGCTAGTATTTTCCTGTATGTATTCTTCCATTTTTTTCTTTCAGTATTTTCTTTTACTTATTCTAAGAACATCTTATAAACGTCATGTCCCTAATTTTTAAAATCCCAATTTGAAAATATTTTGTTTTTAAATGAAAATTTATTGAAGATTAACTGTCCATTGAAATATGTTTCTGTTTTTTCCTGCTGTTCCATTTCACTGTGTTTCCATTGACTTTCTAGCCTTGATCAAAAATTTTAGGTATGTTTTGTACATTTGTAGCCTCTCATTCTATACTTTCTATGGAATTCTGTCTACTTTCTATTTCTTTGAAAACTGAGCTTTATATTTCTTTCCTTATATAGGCTATTATTTGGAAGTTACATTTATTAAAGGGTAGAATACATATTTTAATACCATTACAAAAATATTTAAGAACCATGGAGCTCTCTAACGTATTTTCATTCCTAACGAAATTCCATGCCCTTTGGTTTTGACTTTTTTTTTAATCTTTAACAACCAAAAAAAGAAATGGCATTTTTATTATTTACATAAAGAAAGTTTAGATTCACCTGTTTTTTTTTTTTTTTTTCTCACTACTGATATTATTTTCTTCTTCCCACAGCATATTTTTTTTATAAATCCCTTTACTTTAGGTCTATTTTTGGTATACTATCATTTTTCTTTGTCTGAAAGTGTTTTATTTCATTCACATTCCTAACAGGGCCCTCCAACCCGTGACCATGTGGCCACACTCCATGGGTCTCAGGATCCTTGAGTGCCCAAAGGATGAGAATGATCCCAGTTACTTGCTTTACCTTTTTCAGGGCTGGTTCCTGATCCACTTTGGGGGAGGGGAAATGAGTAGGCAGACCATCATTTCAGAGAGAACCTCAAACTGTCAGACTTGAAAATTTAGGACTCTTTAAAAGACCCATCTCCCGGCTTTTGGGTGCTGGCTCTTAATACGAAACACGTGGTACCAAGAAAGGACTTTTTGGTCCTTTGACCAAAGTTGAATAGGAATAACATTTGCTCTGTCTCCACTTTGCAAATGGCTTCGGTTTTCAGAGTTGGTGGGGGGGGAGGTTCCATGTGCAATAGGGATGGGAGGTGCAGTGGGACTCAGAAAGAACCCTTCTTCCTCTCTGAAATATTTTCACAGCTGGCTTCTTCCTCCTTGGGTTTAAGGTCTTTTCTTCAGTGCCTGCAGGGTTCTGGGGGCTCCAATTGAGCACAAGAGTTGCTAGGTTCTGCCTGTACCCGGGAGAAGCGCTGGGTTTTTGAAGTACTGGAGTCTCCTAGGGACACATGCACCATGGCCACCGTGGATGTGGGGAGGTGGGGACGTGCAAAGAAAAAAAAAAAATAAATTTTTTAACATTCCAGCATTTTAAAATATCCTACTTTAGTTTTTTAAAGTTTCTTTTTTAAAATTAAGAAATCTGCTTAAAGATTAATTACTGTTTTTTTAAAGGAATTCTCTTTTTCTGTCTTTAAGAAATTCTTTTAGCTGCTGGGTCCAGTTTTATTTTCAATCATCTGTATTTCTTTTAATCACTGGATACATATTGTATTTCTTATACCTGTGAATTTAGGTCTTTCATCAGTTCTGAATAATTTTATTCTTTATCTCTTCAATACTTCTTTCAACCAGGTGTCTCCCTAGATGTACATTAGAACTTACTGTCTGGTATTCATCCTTTCTGATGGAGGCATAATGCTCCATTGTATAAACAATGAATCTTGGAACACTGAAAAAATAAAATTAAATAAAAAATTGAAAGACCTTGGGGCGCCTGAGTGGCTCAGTGGGTTAGGGCCGCTGCCTTCGGCTCGGGTCATGATCCCGGGGTTGTGGGATCGAGCCCCACGTCGGGCTCTCTGCTCTGTGGACAGCCTGTTTCCTCCTTTCTCTCTCTGCCTCTCTGCCTACTTGTGATCTCTGTCTATCAAATAAATTAAAAAAAAAAAATCTTAAAAAAAAAAAATTGAAAGACCTTACTGTCTGTACTTTATAACCTTTGTGTGTGTGTATGTGTGTGTGTGTGTGTGTGTGTGTGTTTGCTAATTTATCTTTGTATAAGTTTTCTCTGAGTAGATTCATTAGAATTTTCTTTCAGTTGGATTACTCTCCTTCAGCTATGTCTCCTGTGCTCTTTAATCCATATTTTGAGTGTTTTTCTAATGGTTATATATTTTACTTAAAAAGTTTCTATTTTTCCCTTTTTCAGATATACCTATTGATTACTCACCTTTGTAATTCTTATTTTCTCTTCTTTAAGCATCCACTTCTAGGAATACATATATACAAACATTTAGATAGCTTTAATATCAGAAGTACTGAGTAGTCTTAAATATGTTTTTTCTTGGCCTACTTCTCATTCATGACATGTTGCTTGATTGTATTATTAACTGAATCTAGATATTTAGCTCAACAAATCACAAACTCCAAAAATTTGGAGGCCTAAGTTGATGAGG
Organism: Taxidea taxus jeffersonii; assembly: GCA_003697995.1. Taxonomy (NCBI): domain Eukaryota; kingdom Metazoa; phylum Chordata; class Mammalia; order Carnivora; family Mustelidae; genus Taxidea; species Taxidea taxus. Next base: position 38,042 of record ML093176.1, read on the forward strand.
TTGTCTTCCACAGGGGATTTGCTTTTGCTTCTCTGTGATATAGAGTCCAATATGACATTTGAAATGTAGCTTCTCTGCTCATTACTAGCAATTCCTTTAGAGCAAGCCTCCCTTTTGTATATGTTTATTGATCAATATTCTATAAGACCATTTCTTTTTGGACCCATGGAGATTTCTCTTCTTTCCTATGAGCCAAAAAATACAAGGATACTTTTATGAGTAATTTGTAGCACAAGGATTGCTTTGAGTATCTAGCCCCCAAAGTTATATTTTCTACCTTCAAAATCCCTTTTAGTCAAGGAACTGATGTATTGACATTTTGAATGCTATTGAAATAAACCTACATATTGTTAAAATTAAATGATATTTCTTTCTTTCTTTTTTTTTTTTTGGCAATTTTATTAATTTGAGAGAGAAATGACACAAGTCAGGGGAGGGGCAGAGGAAAAGGGACCAGCAGGCTACCCTTCTCAGTGGGGAGCCCACTGTGGGGCTAGATACCAGGACCCTGAGATTATGACCTGAACTGAAGTCATATGCTTAACCCACTGAGCTACCCAGGCAACCCAAAATTTATTGATATTTCCATTAGCACATATTTATGTATACATTTTCATCAATAAAGTTATGAGGCAAATTTATTAAATAAGATATCATGGGGTATGGATAGGGATAAAAACTTAGAGAATACTAATTCTTTCTTTACAATTATATTATATTATACAATTTAAATTATGAGCCTATGAAGTTAGGAACTTTCCCTTTTATTTAGTATATAAACCTGATTTATTTATTCATTTTTTAAAAATTTTATTTAATTTTATTTATTTATTTTTTTATTTACTTGATAGACAGAGATCACAAGTAGGCAGAGAAGCAGGCAGAGAGAGAGAGGAAGCAGGCTCCCTGCTGAGCAGAGAGCCTGATGCGGGGCTCGATCCCAGGACCCTGAGATCATGACCTGAGCTGAAGGCAGAGGCTTTAACCACTGAGCCACCCAGGTGCCCCTATAACCTGATTTAAATTGATTATATTTGTTTTAATGAAATAAGGTACTGAATTAATAGTTAATGCTTTGGAGAGTGTTTATATAATAGAGAAGCCTGCTATTGTAAATCACTTTGGTGAATACAACAGTTCTTTATTGAAGTTTTTATTGAAGGTCATCAGAGTCAGCACAAAAATAAATTCAAATCAAAGTATAGCTGCACACATTTTAAGACCTTAATAGAATTAATATGCTTATATAAAGCTTACTCTTAATGTTTAATCCACATCTTTAAGTAGTGTTTAAAGTTTCTTTTTGTATTTCTGTTTTTACCAAAAATGTGTGTATTATGGAATATAAATATGATTTACAATGATGCCTGAAGGTATAATATTGTATAATATTATATACATTAATTTTTATACCCAAAAAGGCTAAAATTAATTTGATATTTTAGTGTATTATCAAGTTTATTTAGAAACAAATGGAAAATGCACATTTTGTCACATAAAACTGAGAGTTGCTCCTGCCATTCAAGGCCAAACAAAAGCTACATTCATTAATACATTAATAGTCAATTAATTTTTAGCATTTCTTTATGAGAATACTCTGCATCCTATAGCTATACATTTCAGTGAATCCTGATCCTAAAATGATATCATAAAAATGAAAACTAAATATTTATTACTTTCTATATCTTCTAGCTGTTTGTGAAAGTATTGCATTAGGACTCGTAATAATATTTCATTCTTAATCTCTGTAATAAGAATAGAAGTTCTACCATAGTGTTCCCAGAGTAAAAACTACATAGATAAATTGTTTATATTCCAGAAATTAAGCTTACAATGAATCCACTTGATTTTTTAAAAAATATAATATTTATTTTAGGCTTTAATATATCTTTATAGTTTTAAGAAATCCATTTTTCTTCTCTGAAAATTCTCTGCAACCCTAGCAGAAAGGTACCATCGCTTGAATCTAAAAGGGAAAGACCCCTGGTAAAAACAATGTGCCAGGCAGGGTACCATATATATAACCTACATTAGGACATTTAATGTTATTAAAAAACACAGGAGGTAAATGATAGTATTATGGCCAGTATACAAAGGAAAGTGATGTGGTAAATTGACTCTCTCAATATCTTTTCATCCTGTTATGATAGCTTGAATTTCTATAAACTCAAGGTTGAAAATGGGAAATATAAATTATAAAGATTTCCTTGAGTACACATAGCTTTGAGACATGGAAGCTAACAGTGACCACTTCAAAGTGGCAGAAGCATAGCTCTCTTGAAGCTTTTGAGGAAAGTATTTAAATTTTCTTCTGTGGAAGTTCTGCTAAGTGGCTCTAGTGTCCAAAGGGACCCTAGATTGAATGTTGCCAAGCTAATCACAGAGGCTGGCTCCCTCACCAAGTCAGCTTTACAGAGGTATCTTGGAGGACTTCCCTGATAGGTCAGAGTAAGCTCCTCAGTTTATTCATCCTTTCTTCCTTTCATTCATTCATTCATTCATTCAGATTTTATTTATTCATTTGACAAAGAGAGAGCAAGTAGGCAGAGTGGTAGGCAGAAGGAGAGAGAGAAGCAGGCTGTCAGCAGAGCTGGGAGCCAGATGTGGAGCTGGATCCCAAGACCCTGGGATTATGATCTGAGCTGAAGGCAGGCTCTTATCAACTGAGCCACCCAGGTGCCCCAAGCTCTTTAGTTCTTGGACATTTCTTTATGTCACTTAAAACCCTATAATAAATTGCCTTCTTCTTAAAATTTTTTCTTCTTAAATCTTAAACAGATTATGTTTTCTGCAACTATACTCTGGTCTGTAAATCAGAGAAGGAAACTGAGGCCCAAAAAGGCAAAGTAACAGCATATGTAAAGCTAGTTAATTATAGACCCAAAATTTGAGTCAAGTAAGTGTGAGCCAGTGCCCCAAATTCACTTATACAGCTTTGCCTGTAAATCAGGTATTTGATAGGCAGATATGTGAAGTGATATCAGAAAGGGGCTCTTTGTGAAATTCAATGGGAATTTGAATAAAGTTTATAATGAAATGCAAAATCAGGGGCTCCTGGGCGACTCAGTGGGTTAAAGCCTCTGACTTCAGCTCAGGTCATGATCCCAGGGTCCTGGGACCAAGCCTTACATTGGGCTCTCTGTTCAGCAGGGAGCCTGTCCCCCACCCTCACCTACTTGTGATCTCTGTCTCTCAAATAAATAAAATCTTAAAAAAAAAAAAAAGAAATTCAAGATCATATAAAGTATTCCCATATAACTCCAAGATTATGAAAACATATGAAATGCTTTCCAAAAGAATGAATGTGTAGACTTAACCATACTTAAAATCAGTGGTGCCAGATATATAGTTGTTTGACTTATTCAACTTTATTATGAATTTTCAAACTGATTAAAACAATGACAGGCTTATTCAAATCATTGCTAAAAAATAATCCAAAAGAAAACAGGAAAGCAGGAATAAAGAAACAAAATGCAAAAAAAAATACATTTTCTGGAGAGAAGTCAAGATGGCAGAGGAGTAGCAGACTGAGATGACATCAGGCAGCAGGAGATCAGCTAGATAGCTATCAAACCATTCTGAACACCTACAAACCCAACAGGAGATCAAAGAAGAAGAGCAGCAATTCTCAAAACAGAAATCAACCACTTTCTGAAAGGTAGGACTGGCAGAGAAGTGAATCCAAAGCAAGGTGAAGATAGACTTTGCAGGGAGGGGCAACTCGCGGCAAGTGGTGGAGGAACAGAGCACAAAATTTGAACTTTTAGAAATCTGCTCCACTGAGGGACATTGCTCCAGAGGCTAAGCGAGGGTGGAGACCTCACGGGGACAGTGTGGTCTCAGGACCCATGGGGTCACAGAAGGATCGGGGGTGTCTGAGTGTAGCAGAGCTTGCAGGTTTCAGAATGGGGAAACTGGCTGCAGAGATGGAGCCAGGGAGTGAGCTCTCAGCTCGTGGTTACCTTAAATTGTGATCTGTCACACAGTCAGACCACTGCTCTTTGAGCAGGGACTCCACAAGTGGAGGATCCAAGGAGACCCACCTTCACCCACCGGAAGAGCAGAGTGACAGGTAACTGCTCTGTTTGGAGACTCCAAACAGGCCCATATGACAGCGCCAAAAATGCTCAGTCACAGGCCAGGTGAGCTCAGAGCATGGCAGGAGACCAGGGAGATGGGATTGATTAAACGCTTTCTTCTGAGGGCGCTGAGGAGTGGGGCCTCAAGCTCTCGGCTCCTCTGGGCCAGAGATTGGGAGGCCACCATTTTCATTCCTGTCCTCCAGAGCTCTACAGAAAGCCTTCAGGGAACAAAAGCTCGGTAGAGAGAGAACCTGAGCAGATTACTTAGGTTCACCCCTAGCAAGGGTGGTGTAATTCTGCCTCAGGCAAAGACATTTGAGAATCACACAAGGGGCCCCTCACCCAGAAGATTAGCAAGAACATCCAGCCACGACCAAGCTCACTGATCAAGGAGAACAGCAGAATTCCAGAGGAGGGGAAAGCAAAGCATGGAATTCATGGCTTTCTTTTCATGATTCTTTAGTCTTGCAAAGTTAATTAATTTTTTTTTAATTTATTCTTTTCTTATTCTAATTTTTTAAACTTTTCCTCTTTCCTCTTTTAATGTTTTTTAACTGGTCTATCTTAACAATAAATTTCTAGGAAAAAAATTTTTTTTGAACCTTCATTATTATAGTCATATTTTATGCTTCATTTTATCTAACTATTTTTTTGTATACGTATAGGGTTTTTTCCTCTAAAACATTTTAGGATACAATTTCTCCTAATAGATCAAAATATACCCTAAATCTAGCACAGGACTTTGTTCTAGTCTCCATCCTGAGCAAATTCTCTCCACTTTCTTTTTTCTTTTTTTTTCTTTCTTTTTCCAACCAACTTATCAATTCCTTTTTTAGAAATTTTTAAAAATTATCATCTTTACAGTCATATTCCATCTCTTCATTGTGTTTACCCCTATTTTTGTATATATATAAGTTTTTCTTTCTTTAAAATTTTGGGAGGTAGTTTCTTCTAAGAGACAAAAATACACCAAAATCAAGTGGGTAGCTCTGTTCTATTCACCAGTTATATATTCACCAGTCTAATATATATAATTTTTTTTACCTCTTTTTACCCCCTTTCTTCTCCCCATGATTTTGGGTCTATTCTGATTTGGTTAGTGTACATTTTTCTGGGGTCTTTGCCATCATTTTAGTATTTTATTTTCTCATTCATATATTCTTATCTGGATAAAATGACAAGATGGAAAAACTCACAACAACAAAAAAGAACAAGAGGCAATAGTGACAGCTAGGGACCTACTCAATACAGACATTGGCAATATGCCAGATCTAGAGTTCAGAATGACAATTCTCAAGTTGCTAGCTGGGCTCAAAAGAGGAATGGAAAATATTAGAGAAATCCTGTCTGGAGAAAGAAAAGCTCTTTCTGGAGAAATAAAAGAACTAAAATCTAACCAAGTTGAAATAAAAAAAAAAAAAGCTGTTAATCAGGTGCAATAAAAAATGGAGGCTCTTACTGCTAGGATAAATGAGACAGAAGAAAGAATTAGTGATATAGAAGACCAAATGATGGAGAATAAAGAAGCTGAGCAAAAGAGAGACAAACAACTACTGGACCATGAGGGGAGAATTTGAGAGGTAAGTGATGCCAGAAGATGAAACAATATTAGAGTAATTGGATTCCAGAAGAAGAAGAAAGAGAGAGGGGGGACAGAAGGAATATTGGAGCAAATTATTGTAGAGAATTTCCCTAATATGGGAAAGGGAACAAGCACCAAAATGCAGTAGGCACAGAGAGTCCCCCTCAAAATCAATAAAAATAGGTCCACACTCCATCATCTAAGAGTAAAACTTAAAAGTCTTAGTGACAAAGAGAAAATCCTGAAATCAGCCCAGGAAAATAAGTCTGTAACATACAATGGTAAAAATATTAGATTGGCAACAGACTTATCCACAGAGACCTGCAGGCCAGATAGAACTGGCATGATATATTCAGAGCACTAAATGAGAACACATGCAGCCAATAATACTATATTCAGCTAGGCTATCATTGAAAATAGGAAAGATAAAAAGATTCCAGGACAAACAAAAACAAAGAATTTGCAAACACCAAACCAGCTCTACAGGAAATATTGAAAGAGGTCCTCTAAGCAAAGACAGACCCTAAAAGTAGTAGATCAAAAAGGAACAGAGACAATATACAGTAATAGTCACCTTACAGGCAATACAATGCACTAAATTCATATCTTTCAATAGTTACCCTGAATGTAAACAGGCTAAATACCCCAATTGAAAGACACAGGTTATCAGAATAGATAAAAAATAAAACCCACCAATATGCTGTCTCCAAGAAACTCATTTTAGACCCAAAGACACCTCCAGATTCAAAGTGATGGGGTGGAAAACAATTTAGCATGCTAATGGACATCAAAAGAAAGCTGGGGTGGCAATCCTTATATCAGATCAATTAGATTTTAAGCCAAAGACTCTAAGAGATGAGGAAGGACACTATATCATACTCAAAGGGTTTGTCCAACAAGAAGATGTAATAGTTTTAAATATCTATGTCCCCAACATGGGAGCAGCCAACTATATAAACCGTTTCATAACAAAATCAAAGAAACACATTGACAATAATATAATAATAACACCCCCCTCACTGAAATGGACAGATCATCCAAGCAAAAGATCAACAAGGGAGTAAAGGCCTTAAATGACACACTGGACCAGATGGATATCACAAATATATTTATAACATTCCATTCCAAAGCGACAGGATACATATTCTTCTCTAGTGCACATGGGACATTCTCCAGAATAGACCACATCGGGTCTCAACCAGTATCAAAAGATTGGGATCATTCCCTTCATATTTTCAAACCATGATGCTTTGAAACTGGAACTCAACCACAGGAAAAAGTTTGGAAGGTATTCAAGCTCTTGGAAGACAAAGACCACCTTGCTTAAGAATGTTTGGATCAACCAGGAAATCAAAAAAGAACTTAAACACTTTATGGAAACCAGTGAGAATGAAGACATTTCATTCCAAAACCTATGCGATACAGCAAAGGCCATCCTAAGGGTGAAATACATAGCCATCCAAACCTCCCTCAAAAAAATTGAAAAATCCAGCATATATCCAGCTCTCTTTACACCTTAAAGAACTGGAAAATCAACAACAAATTAAGCCAACTCCACACACAAGAAGGGAAATAAGATTAGAGCAGAGATAAATGAGATAGAAAGTAGAGATATAGTAGAACACGTCAGTGAAACTAGAAGCTGGTTTTTTGAATGAATCAATAGGATCTATAAACTATCAGCCAAACTAATCCAAAAGAAAAGAGAGAGGGCCCAAATTAATAAAATTATGAATGAAAAGGGAGAGATCATGACTAACACCAAGGAAATAGAAACAATCATGAGAAATTATTATCAACAGTTATATGTCAATAGGTTAAACAACCCAGATGAAATGGACCCATTCCTGGAAACCTATAAAATTCCAGAAATGAATCAGGAAGAAATTGACAACCTGAATAGACCAATATCTAGTAATGAGATTGAAGCAGTAATCAAAAACCTCCTAAAAAACAAGAGCCCAGGACCTGATGGATTCTCTGGAGAATTCTACCAAACATTCAAAGAAGAAATAATACCTATTCTCCTGAAGTGGTTTCAAAAATAGAAACAGAAGGAAAACTTCCTGACTCTTTTTATGAAGTCAATATTACCCTGATCCCAAACAAGGCAAGGACCCCACCAAAAAGAAGAATTTTAGAACAATATCCCTGATGAATATGGATGCTAAGATTCTCAACAAGATCCTAGCAAATAGGATCCAACAGCACATTAAACAGATTATCCACCATGACCAGGTAGGATTCATCCCTGGGCTTCTAGGATGGTTCAACATTCACAAATCAATCAATGTGATAGAACAAATCAATAAGAAAAGAGAGAAGAACTGCATGGTCCTCTCAATTGATGCAGAAAAAGCATTTGACAAAATCTAGCATCTGTTCCTGATTAAAATGCTTCAAAGTATAGAGATAGAGGGAACATTCCTAAACTTCATAAAATCTATCTATGAAAAACCCACAGCAAATATCATCCTCAATGGGAAATAGCTCACAGTCTTCCCATTGAGATTAGGAACACAACAAGGATGCCCATGCTCACCACTCTTGTTCAACATAGTAGTAGAAGTCCTAGCAACAGTAATCAGACAACAAAGAGAAATAAAAGGTATCTAAATTGGCAATGAAGAAATCAAACTCTCTCTCTTCACAGATGACATGATACTTTATTTGGAAAACCCAAAAGACTCCACCCCCAAACTGCTAGAACTCATACAGCAATTCAGTAATGTGGCAGGATACAAAGTCAATGTACAGAATTCAGTTGCTTTCTTATACACTAACAATGAAAACACAGAAAGGGAAATTAGAGAATTGATTCCATTTACAATAGAACCAAGAACCATAAGATACCTGAGAATAAACCTAACCAAAGAGGTAAAGGATCTATACTCCAGGAACTACAGAACACTTATGAAAGAAATTGAAGAAGACACAAAAAGATGGAAGAGCATTCCATGCTCATGAATTGGAAGAATAAACACTGTTAAAATTTCTATATGGACTAGACCAATCTGTACTTTCAATGCCATCCCGATCAAAATTCCACCCACAGTTTTCAGAGAGCTGGAACAAACATTCCTAAAATTTGTATGGAACCAGAAGAGACCCCAAATTGCTAAGGAAATGTTGAAAAAGAAAAAAAAAAAAAACTGAGGGTGCCTGGGTGGCTCAATGGGTTAAAGCCTCTGCCTTCATCTCAGGTCATGATCCCAGGGTCCTTGGATGGAGACCTGCATGGGGCTCTCTGCTCAGCGGGGAGCCTGCTTCTCTTCCTCTCTCTGTGTGTGCCTTTCTGCCTGCTTGTTATCTCTGTCAAATAAATAAATAAAATATTTAAAAAATAAAAAAAAAAAAAAGGAAAAGGAAAAGAAAAAAAAAAACTGGTGGGGGCATCATGTGACCTGATTTCAAGCTTTACTACAAAGCTGTGATCACCAAGACAACATAATACTGGCACAAAAACAGACACATGGACAGTGGAACAGAGTAGAGAGCCCAGATATGGACCCTCAACTCTATGGTCAAATAATCTTCGACAAAGCAGGAAAAAATACATAGTGGAAAAAAGACAGTCTCTTCAATAATGCTGCTAGGAAAATTGGACATGTAGAAGAATGAAACTTGACTATTCTCTTACACCATACACAAAGATAAACTCGAAATGGATAAAAGACCTCAATGTGAGACAGAAATCCATCAAAATACTAGAGGAGAACATAGGCAGTAATCTCTTCGACAGGCCACAGCAACTTCTTTTAAGATATGTCTCCAAAGGCAAAGGAAACAAAAGCAAAAATGAACTTTTGGGAATTCATCAAGATCAAAAGCTTCTGCACAGCAAAGGAAATAGTCAACAAAACAAAGAGGCAACCCACAGAATGGGAGAATATATTTGCAAATGATACTACAGACAAAGGGCTGATATCTAAAATCTATGAAGAACTCCTCAAATTCAACATACACAAAACAGATAATCATGTTAAAAAATGGGCAGAAGACATGAACAGACACTTCTCCAATGAAGACATACAAATGGCTAACAGACACATGAAAAAATGTTCATCATCATTAGCCATCAAGGAGATTCAAATCAAAACCACATTGAGATACCACCTAGTTAGAATGGCCAAAATTAACAAGACAGTAACGAACATGTGTTGCAGAGGATGTGGATAAAGGGGAGCCCTTTTACACTGTTGGTGGGAATGCAAGTTGATGCAGCCACTTTGGAAAACAGTATGGAGATTCCTTAAGAAATTAAAAATAGAGATACCCTAAGGCCCTGCAATTGTACTACTGGGTATTTACCCCAAAGATACAGATGTACGGAACAGAAGGGCCATCTGTATCCTAGTGTTCATAGCAGCAATGGCCATGGTTGCCAAACTGTGGAAAGAGCCAAGATGCCTTTCAACAAATGAATGGATAAAGATGATATGGCCCATATATACAAATGGAGTATTACACCTCCATCAGAAAGGATGAATGCCCAACTTTTGTATCAACATGGATGGGACTGGAAGAGATTATGCTGAGTGAAAGAAGTCAAGCAGATAGAGGTAAGTATCATATGGTTTACTTGTGGAGCATAAGGAATAACACGGAGGCCATTGGGAGATGGAGTGGAGAAGTGAGTTGGGGGAAATAGGAGCTGGAGACAAACCATGAGAGAATGTGAACTCTGAGAAACAAACAGGGTTTTGTTGGAGAGGAGGATGGGGGTTGGGTGAGCCTGATGGTGGATATTATGGAGGGCATGTATTGCATGAAGAATTGGATGTGGTACATAAACAAAGAACGCTGGAACACTGAGAAGAAATAAAATAAGATAAAATGGAAAAAAAAAAAAAGATAAGTGCTTTTCAGTCAAATACCAAATATTTTGAGTAGTTCGTTATGCAACTCTGGATCTTACTTAAATCTTCTGTTTTAGCAGGCCTGTAGTGGCATCAGGCTCATAGGGTAAAGAAGATGGTGCTTCATTACTACTTTGTGGGAGTAAAAGTCAAGGTTTCCTACTTAGCTTTTGTTGACATTTCAGGGGGTTGGGAGGATGCCTCAATACTGCAGGGTGGGGTTAAAGTTCAAACTCTTCCATTAGCCTCCACTGATACCATCCTGGCTTGTTCCTGTTTTCATATGTCCTCCATCAGCACTCTGTGAGGTAGCCTTTTTGCTGCCTAATGAAACTGAAGTGTTAGGCTACTTTGCTAGGTTTACCTGACCTTTATCATCACTCCAGTAAGGAGTAAGGGCCAAAGCTGAAATGTGTGAAGATGAGGTCACAATTTTGCCCAAGACAACATAGGTGAATTAAGATGATTATTTAAAAGATTTATGTCTTGCTAATCTATCATTTCTTGGTCCTTTTCTCTAGAGAGAAACTTTTTCTTTATTTTTTTTTAATTTTAAGTAAAAAATGAATTTATTATGTCAAAAGCACTTTACATGTCTGCCCCCCCCTTTTTTTAGATCTGTTCTCTTAACCGAATTTAAAGTGTACAATACAGTATTGTTAACTATAGGTAAAATGCCAGAGTAAATCTCCAGATTTGCTCATCTTATTTAACTCAATATTTTTGCTTTTTGATTACCAACTACCCATTTCCCTCTGTCATGCCCTACCAATGACAACCACTTTTCTGCTCTTTCTATGTGTTTGACTATTTTAAATAACTCATATAAGTGAAATGATTTTGAATAAGTCACATAAGTGAAATGCAGCATTTGTCTTTTTGTGACTATTTATTATTATTTATAAATATATTTATTATACATGTTATAATATGTATAATAAATATATTATTTATAAATATTATTTCACTTGGACTAATACCCCCTAGGTACATGCATGTTATTGCATATTGCAGAATTTCCTTCTTTTATATATAAGATTTATATAAATGTACATAACATTCATCTTTCAGTGGACATTTAGGTCATTTACACATCTTGGCTTTTGTGAATAGTGTTGGAGTGGACTTGGAAATGTAGATAGCTCTTCAAGATGCTGATTTCAATTGTTTGCCATAAATACCCAGAAGTAGGATTGCTAGATCAGCAGCAACAAAAAACAATATGGAAGTTTCTTTAAAAATCAAAAAGAGAGGCTTTTCTTGAATTACTTTTTTTCTCTGAGATTTCCAGGATACTGATTTTTCTAGCACCAAGTGCGGGTAAAAAGAAAACTGAGGAGACTTACCACCGTGTTGATGCTGAGATTGCTCTCCAGTCTGCTTTCTTCTTTCCATCTTTTAAAGCCTCCTTAGGTTTGTGTTATTTATAATATTTAGGGTTAGTATGTGTACTTAGTAGAAGAAATAGAGAAAAATGCATCTAGTTCATCTTGTTCCAGACTTAAAATCTTTCCAGTACCCTTTAATTTGGTATCCCTGTTTTCTTTTTTTGCTCTTCCTAAGAGAGAGAATTTTAAATTCATTAAAGAAAGAAAATAAGCTACAATTAAATCAATAAAAGAAGTAGGGTAGAACAATATAATTAATTGTTCTAGCAGAAAATAAATTTTTATTTTATAAACATATCTATATTTTACAAATTGTCCCTTTGAAGTTTTTTTGGATCTATCTTCACCTCTTTTGGCTTTATCCCAGTGTCTAATTAGTTTGTTTTATTTCAGTGTCCTCTTTTCTATGGTATGATACTCATAAAGATTTTTAGGTGCTTTGTATTTCATATTCAAAGTGTCTCTTCTGAAGTATAGGCAGCAGTAATTTTCTTCAGCCTTTGATTGATATAGAATTGATTCGGGGCTATTTGAGAATTAGATTTTTATTTTTTTTAAATTTAAGCTTTATTTAAACATATAATGTAACCCTACCACCCTCTCCCAACCCCTCTCCCCCCCACCCCCCTCAGTTTGTTTTATGACATTAAGAGTCTCTTTTGGTTTGTCTCCCTCCCGATCCCATCTTGTTCCATTTTTTCTTTTCCTACCACCTTAACTCCCACCCCCGTTGCATCTCCACTTCCTCATATCAGGGAGATCATGTGATAGTTGTCTTTCTCCAGTTGACTTATTTCGCTAAGCATAATACGCTCTAGTTCCATCCATGTCATCGCAAATGGTAAGATTTCATTTCTTTTGATGGCTGCATAGTATTCCATTGTATATATATATATATACCACTTCTTCTTTATCCATTCATCTGTTGATGGACATCTAGGTTCTTTCCATAACTTGGCTATTGTGGACATTGCTGCTATAAACATTCGGGTACACGTGTCCCTTTGGATCACTATGTTTGTATCTTTAGGGTAAATATCCAGTAGTGCAATCGCTGGGTCATTAGGTAGCTCTATTTTCAATTTTTTGAGGAACCTCCATGCTGTTTTCCAGAGTGGTTGCACCAGTTTGCATTCCCACCAGCAGTGTAGGAGGGTTCCCCTTTCTCCACATCCTCGCCAGCATCTGTCATTTCCTGACTTGTTCATTTTAGCCATTCTGACTGGTGTGAGATGGTATCTCATTGTGATTTTGATTTGTATTTCCCTGATGCCCAGTGATGTGGAGCACTTTTTCATGTGTCTGTTGGCCATCTGGATGTCTTCTTTGCAGAAATGTCTGTTCATGTACTCTGCTCATTTAACAAAAGAAAGAACAAGAACCATATGATACTCTCAATAGATGCTGAAAAAGCATTTGACAAAGTGCAACATCCCTTCCTAATCAAAACTCTTCAAAGTGTAGGGATAGAAGGCACATATCTCAATATTATCAAAGCCATCTATGAAAAACCCACTGCAAGTATCATTCTCAATGGAGAAAAGCTGAGAGCTTTTCCGTTAAGGTCAGGAACATGGCAGGGATGTCCATTATCACCACTGCTATTCAACATAGTACTAGAAGTCCTAGCCTCAGCAATCAGACAACAAAAAGAAATTAAAGGCATCCAAATCGGCAAAGAAGAAGTCAAACTATCGCTCTTTGCAGATGATATGATACTATATGTGGAAAACCCAAAAGGCTCCACTCCAAAACTGCTAGAGCTTGTACAGGAATTCAGTAAAGTGTCAGGATATAAAATCAATGCACAGAAATCAGTTGCATTTCTTTACACCAACAACAAGACAGAAGAAAGAGAAATTAAGGAGTCAATCCCATTTACAATTACACCCAAAACCATAAGATACCTAGGAATAAACCTAACCAAAGAGGCAAAGAATCTATACTCAGAGAACTATAAAGTACTCATGGAAGAAATTGAGGAAGACACAAAGAAATGGAAAAATGTTCCATGCTCATGGATTGGAAGAATAAATATTGTGAAAATGTCTATGTTACCTAAAGCTATCTACACATTTAATGCAATGCCTATCAAAAACCCATCCAATTTTTTCAAAGAAATGGAACAAATAATCCTAAAATTTATATGGAACCAGAAAAGACCTCGAATAGCCAAAGGAATATTGAAAAAGAAAGCCAAAGTTGGTGGCATCACAATTCCAGACTTCAAGCTCTACTACAAAGCTGTCATCATCAAGACAGTATGGTACTGGCACAAAAACAGACACATAGATCAATGGAACAGAATAGAGAGCCCAGAAATAGACCCTCAACTCTACGGTGAACTAATCTTCGACAAAGCAGGAAAGAATATCCAATGGAAAAAGACAGCCTCTTCAACAAATGGTGTTGGGAAAATTGGACAGCCACATGCAGAAAAATGAAACTGGACCATTTCCTTACACCACACACAAAAATAGACTCAAAATGGATGAAGGACCTCAACGTGAGAAAAGAATCCATCAAAATCCTTGAGGAGAACACAGGCAGCAACCTCTTCAACCTCAGCCGCAGCAACTTCTTCCTAGGAACAACGCCAAAGGCAAGGGAAGCAAGGGCAAAAATGAACTATTGGAACTTCATCAAGATCAAAAGCTTTTGCACAGCAAAGGAAACAGTCAACAGAACCAAAAGACAACTGACAGAATGGGAGAAGATATTTGCAAACGACATATCAGATAAAGCGCTAGTATCCAAAACCTATAAAGAACTTACCAAACTCTACATGCAAATAACAGATAATCCAATCAAGAAATGGGCAGAGGACATGAACAGTCATTTCTGCAAAGAAGACATCCAGATGGCCAACAGACACATGAAAAAGTTCTCCACTCACTGGGCATCAGGGAAATACAAATCAAAACCACAATGAGATACCATCTCACACCAGTCAGAATGGCTAAAATGAACAAGTCAGGAAGTGACAGATGCCGGCGAGGATGTGGAGAAAGGGGAACCCTCCTACACTGTTGGTGGGAATGCAAACTGGTGCAACCACTCTGGAAAACAGCATGGAAGTTCCTCAAAAAATTGAAAATAGAGCTACATTATGACCCAGCGATTGCACTACTGGGTATTTACTCTAAAGATACAGACGTAGTGATCCAAAGGGACACGTGTACCCGAATGTTTATAGCAGCAATGTCCACAATAGCCAAGTTATGGAAAGAACCTAGATGTCCATCAACAGATGAATGGATAAAGAAGAAGTGGTATATATATATACAATGGAATATTATGCAGCCATCAAAAGAAATGAAA
>RCUC01000839.1:0-53007 GCA_003697995.1 Taxidea taxus jeffersonii
CCGCCGCCGCCGCCGCCGCCGCCGCCGCCGCCGCCGCCGGCCCCCGCCAGCCCCGCGGCCACGCTGCCCTTGGACGGGTCGCGGCTGAGCGTGTACATGGAGATGTCCGTGGAGGCGAAGCCCGGGCCCCCGGCGCCGCCGGGAGACGCGTCCCGCGACGGCGACGGCTCGCTGGAGCGGGAGCTAGAGCGGGAGCGGCGGCGGTAGCGGAAGCGGTAACTGGGCAGACGGAGGATGGCCGAGGGGCCGCTCCCGCCACTGCCGCCCGCGCCCCCGCCGGCCTTGAGCAGGTCCGAGCGAGACTGGCAGTGCGCCTCGCGGCTGCGCTCGATGTAGATGTTGACGGCCAGCACGCCGATCACCTCGGCCAGGATGAACGACAGCCCGCCGAAGTAGAAGGACCAGCCGTACGAGTAGTGGCTCTTCTTCTCCTCGTCCCGCTTCGGGCCCGGCTCGCCCGCGTTGGCCGAGATGTACACGATCACGCCGATGATGTTGCTCAGGCCTGGGCGGGGGACGGTCAGACGGGAGCCTGGAGGCCACCCCGGCCCCGCCCCCGGCCCGCCCCGCCCCGGCCCCGCCCCGAGGCCCCGCCCCGGCCCGCCCCGGCCCCGCCCCCCCGGCTGGCCAGTCCCGTCCCAGGTCTCTAACTCCTCCCGAGCGGGCCCACAACCCGCCCCGCGGGGGTCGAAGCTCCACCCCCCGGCGGTCTAGTGCCCGCCCCAAAGGATCCCAGTCCCGTCCCAGGTCTCTAACTCCTCCCGAGCTGGCCCAGGCCTCAGCCCACGCTGGGCTAACCTCCACTTCGGAAGGGCATAAGCCACGCCCCAGAGGATCCCTGTCCCGTCCCAGGTGTTCTAACGCCTCCCAGGCTAGCTGGGGACCATGCCCCAGCTGGTCCAGGCCCTGGGGGCCCAGACCGTGTCACGGTCAGTCTACACTCCTTCCCAGTTGATCTAGGCCCCAGCCCTGGAGGGTCAAAGCCCCCAATCCCAGCTAGCCCAGGCTTCACCTCCTCTAGTCTGGTCGAAACCTGGTTCCAGCCGGTCCAGGCTCTGTTTGGTCTCGTCTAAACCCGGCCCGTGAGGACGTAATCCCGGCCGGGCTTTCCAGGCCCTACCCTGAGTAGTCTAACTCAATCTTTAATGTTCTAAACCTAGGTTTTCTCCCGAGCCCTAAACTCGTTTAAACTGTTACTGTGGCAATTCCGCTCTGATTCTCTAGGCTCAGTCCCGTGCTGACCTAAACTCTTCCTTTCCTGATAATCCAGACCGGTTATCGAGTCTAGGCCCTCCCCCTGCTGCTCTGAAATTCGCCCTTACTGGATCCGCCCCCGCTTCCAGCCTAAGCCCCGCCTCCAATGTATCAAACCCCGCCCCCTGCGGGTCCAGACGTGGCTTCTCCGCCTGTACCCCGCCTTTGAGTCCTGTGGCCCAAAAGCACATCTTGACCCATCCCCAAAGCACCCCCTTCTCTTCATGCTAAATCCTCCCCCTTCTCTGGGTTCTGTCCCCTAGCATTTCCCAGCACTACTCATTTCACGTAGGAGAGAAGGGAAGCCAGGGGTGCGGGGGCAGGGAAGCGTGGGGAAGCCCCCCTCGAGGTTGGTCTAGATGGTGTGCGAGGCCAAGCTCTTCTTGGACCGCCCGGGGTTCACGAGGCCCCGCCCCCCGAAGCAGGTTCCTCCCCTCCATCTGCCCCCAATTCCCTTTCTCCCTCTCGCGCCCAGTCCTCGGGACGCCAGCCCCGCCCCTCGATCCTCGAGACCCCAGTCGCCTCCAGGCCCCACCCTTCTCCTAAGCCCCGCCCCTTCCGTCGGCAGGACCGCGGGCTTGGGAACCCGAGCTCGCCGCATCCCCGATTACGCGCTAGACACTTGTCAGTGCTGGCTTGTGCCCCCCAAAGACGGCGCAAAGGCGACACCTACCTTGCCCAGCGGGTGGCGATGGAGCTCGGGAAGAGCCTAGGAAGGCTCCAGGCCCCAGCCGGCGCCTGGGGCAGGGTGGCTCTGCAAGCGCGCAGGCACACACACACACACGTGCGCCCGCGCAGGTGGCCGCCCCCTCCCTCTGCCTCTCACCTGCTGCCACGAACAGGATCCCTGCACCCAGAATGATGTTCCTCTTGGATTTATAGACCCGGGAGGCCGCCACGCACACGCCCCCGAGCAGCAGCAGGATGGCGCTGAGGATGGGGAAGATGCTGGAGGCCCGAACGACCCCTGCGAGGGAGAGGAGAGGAGGGGAGAGAGCGTGGGGGCCGGGGCGTCAGATGCGGCCTTCTGGGCCCCACGAGCGCTGCGCCTCCTGTCTCCGCTCCTCTCGCTAGAATCCTCCAATTCTCGCTCTCTGCCTGTGTTCTGGCCATGGGTTTGTTTTTCATTCTCTCTCCTCTTTAAACATATTCTGTTTCTCCGTCCGATCTCCTCTCCCGCCTTTTTCTTCCTGCTTCTCTTTCTCCCTCGGCCTAGTATTCTCTCTCCTGGCACATTTTTTTTTTCCTTTTTATTTCTCAGAATTACTCTCCCTCTCTGTTTTTCTCTGACCTTCTCGGTGGACCCTCCCTCTTCTTATCTTTTTCCTTCTCCTCTACGTATTTCTCTCCTTTCTCTGGATTTATCAAATCTCTTAGTATCTTGCCCACCCCTTTCTGCCGGGCTGCGTCTCTCTCTCTGGGTTCCCCGCCCTTCCTCCCCGTGCCCCACCCCCTATCCTTCTGTCCAGATCCATCTATTCCTCCGGGCTTCGCTTGTGTGTGTGTCCGTCCGTCTGTCTTTCTCTCTGCAGTCCTTTCCACCCACCCTCCAGACCCCAGCAAACGGATTTTGCGATTTCTGAGCTCCGCTGGGGCCGCAGCCAATCATAATTCAGGATTTGCCGCGTTCTCGGGGTAGCTACCAATCGCACCACCGGCTCCCCCGGCCAGCTCTCGAGAGTGGCCAGTCCGCGCTGCAGGTTGCCGCACAGCCCGGGCGCAGCGGCCAATCCCGGCCCGGAAACCGACAGCCAGTCACGGAGCAGGGTCTCCGCGAGCTTGGGCGGTAAGGCTGCCGGTCAGATCTCCCCAAGGGAGAGAGGAGGGGGCGGGAGAGGGGCCACTGAAGCAACTGGGGCGCAGAGGCTCTCAGCCTCGGGCTCTGGATTGGCCAGCAAGTTCCTCCCTGCCTGTCGATCTGCGTGCGCCCCCCCGCCCCTGCCTCCGCGGTCCGCCCCCGGCCCGGGCCCAGCCGCCCACCCACCCACTCTGACTCAGACCCCCACGTACGGAGCAGATACTCCGCGCTGTCATGATCGTAGTCCGTGTCCTCCGGGAAATGGTTGATCTTCACGCAGACGCCTCTTTTCAACCCTGGAGGGGGATGGGGGTGATGGTGGCGGGGGGGGGACTTAAGAGTTGGAAGAGCCCCCGGTGAGAGAAGACCCCGTCCTTCCCCAAACCCTTCCTCTCTCTGGGCCTATTGGGAGACAGGAAATCCTGGCTCCCGAGCCTTTCAGCATCTGGGACAAACTAAACTTCTCTGGCCTCGGTTTTCCCAGCAGTTAAAAAAAGAAGAGAGAAAGAAAGAAAAGTAAGGGGGGGAAAAAAAAACAAAAAAACAAAAACCATGCAACACTCACTGAAAGGCCACAAAGACCTTTGCCCTGTAACCCGGGCGAGGACACTCAACCTCTCTGGCCTTCTGTTTCCCCCGCTATGAGAAAGAAGGCGCCGGTCTCAGCAATGTCAAGGCGCTCTGCGACTCTGAACTTGACTGGTCTGAAAATGCGTGGGAAAACGAAGGAGCGCGCAGAAGGCGAGGACTACATTTCCCATGAGGCCCTATGAAGTCTTGAGTCCAATTGTGAGAGCGCAGCCCCAGCGGACCATGGGAGTTGTAGTCTCTTCGGTTCTGCCTATAGGGAGAGGGATTCCCAGTCTCTTACCTGGAATCCTCTGGAAGGAGATGGAGTGGCCGGAGCAAGTAGAGGCATGTGAGGAGGTACGCCTCTAGGCGTCATGCAGTCTCACCCCCTTCTTCCATCCCAGAATCCTCATCCTCACACCCTTTGGGGACCCATCTTCTCACCTTTGGGCAAAGTTCCTATTCTATCTCTATCACATAACTGGAGATTGATGTGTAAATAAATATAAATATAAATACATTTAGATTCCTCGATTCTCCAGGCTCCTTCCAGCCTGCAGGCCTTTGCCCATGCTGTGGATTCCGTTCACATTCTTCACTGGTGAAAAACTTAGGCTGCAAGGGGGCAGCTCACAGGGTACCTGCTTGAGGAAGCTTTCCCTTGTGTGCGCACGCGCGTGTACGCACACGCCTCCCACCAAAGATGGGTCAGCATCCCCCTCCAGTGTAGAACAGCTCCCTGCGGTACTCTACCCCCCCCCTTTGGGGGCATGCCTGGAGTTGCTTTATGAGCTTCTTTTCCTCAGTAAGCTGGGGGTTTCTGCAGGGGGATAGGCATGGAGTCTGAGTCCTCTGTGTGTCCCTAGCATTGCCTGGCACAAAGGAGGGAGGCCTCAAGAAATGGGTGTTGAATGAATGAATGAAATTATGAATATAGGGATAGCAGAAGGGGAGATTGTAAGCAGAAGATGATGGGGAGAGTAATGGGGATAAAGGAAAGGGTTGAGAAGAAGGACTATAAGGCAGTGAGTAATTCCACTAATAGCTAACATTTGCTAAGTGCTTCCTAGGTGGATTAAGTCATCCAGAGCTCCCACGAGTCCCATGAAATAGATAATGTTATTGGTGTTGCACAGTGGCCAAACGGGAAATGGACTCACACTGCTTGATAATGAAACCCAACTCCATCATGTCCTGATTCTGTGGCCTTGTTGGTGTCACTTAGGCCAATTTGCTTCAGTCCTTTCACCTATAAAAGGGGATAAGAGGACCTACGACATGGAATTATTGTGAGGATTGAAGCCAGGTAAAGAGATTGAGCACTTTGACTAGAACATAATTAAGTGCTCAGTTGATATCAGTCCATCTACCCATTATCCAGATGAGGAAGCAGAGCCACAGAAAGCATTAATCAACCCCCAGCTGATGGGTGGTGGAAGCAGAATTAAAACACACAGCAGGGGGCCCCTGAGGGGCTCAGCGGGTTAAGCGTCTGCCTTCGGCTCAGGTCATGATCTCGGGGTCCTGGGATCGAGCCCCGCATCGGGCTCTCTGCTCAGCGGGGAGCCTGCTTCCTTCTCTCTCTCTCTCTCTCTCTGCCTGCCTCTCTGCTTGTAATCTCTCTCTGTCAAATAAATAAATAAAATCTTTTTAAAAAATTAAAAAAATAAATAAAACACACAGCAGTTTGCCCTACTGGCCTATGAAGTTAGGGGCCGTTCACTACTTACTATCTTCTAAGCATCTAGAACAACACCCAGCACTTAGTAAGTGCTTAAAAATATTTTTATGAGAGTAGGATTGAACGAGCCAAGAACACGAAAAGATGCTCGACATCACTAATCATTAGGGAAATGGAAATCAAAACCGCCATGAGATACCGCCTCATACCCACTAGGATGGCTACTATTTTAAAAAAGCAAAGCAGAAAATAACAAACATGGACGGGGATGTGGAGAAATCGGAAGCTTTGTGCACTGTGAGTGGGGATGGAAAATGGTGCCAGCTGCTACCATTTAAAAAATCAATGTAAACATTTTTAAATTAAAAAGTGTTACTCTATGACCTCGCAGTTCCACTTCTGGATGTATACTCAAGAGGATTCAA
Organism: Taxidea taxus jeffersonii; assembly: GCA_003697995.1. Taxonomy (NCBI): domain Eukaryota; kingdom Metazoa; phylum Chordata; class Mammalia; order Carnivora; family Mustelidae; genus Taxidea; species Taxidea taxus. The sequence continues at coordinate 5,729 of RCUC01000839.1, forward strand.
AGCAGGGGCTCTGGGAAACACATGTACCCTCATTTTCAGGAACGGCGCTATTCATAACAGCCAAAAACAACCCTAGTGTCCATTGGCAAATGAGCCGAGAAACAGAATGTGGTCGGTACATTCAACGGAGTATTACTCGGCCTCCAAAAGTAAGGGAATTCTAACGATGTGGTGCAACACAGATGAACTTTGGAGACACCCTGCTGAGGGAAGGAGGCCAGTCACAAAAATACCAATATTGTATGATTCCATTTCTAGGGGGTATCTAGAGGAGTCAAGTTCATGGAGACAGAAGGTAGAATGGTGGGTGTCAGGGGCTGGGGGAAGGGGGCGTGGGGAGTTTTTGTTGAATGGGGACAGTTTCATTCTGCAAAATGAGAAGAGTTCAGGAGAACAGGTGCACAGCAATGCAAGTGTATCCTTAAAAACAGTTACGATGATAAATTTAATGTTATGGTTTGTTATATTTTACCACAATTTAAAAAAATAAATGAATGATTGATTATACACCTCAAGTGCAAACTCTCATCCATCAGCACATTCATTATGGTGTGGTTGGTAAGATTGTGGGTTCAAGTTCTCTCCTTTCTTGAATGGGATCACAGCACACCTCTCAAAACATTAATCATAATTAAATGAGGTTGAGCATGTAAAGCACACGGCACACAGACCCTCTCAACAGATTAGTGATGACAGCAGTAATGATAACCAGTACCTACTAAGGGGCTAAGCACAGGTCAAGCACCTAGTGCATTCGACAGGTAGTAATGCACTTGGGAATTATGACAAACCCTAGGGATACTGGATAATAATGTTGTCCCTGCTTTACAGGTGAGAACCGAGCATAGAGTGGGAGACTCTGCTCAGTGCCGTGCAGATGGTAACTTGAGGGGAAGGAGATTAATTGTACCTGGGCTTCAGAGGTGAGCATATTTAAGACAGTCGAGCACAGTCCCTGAAATCACATGCCAGGACTTCCCAGCTGTATGGCTTTGGGGACTTGAATGCCCCTGAGACTCAGCTTCCTCATTTGGGAAATGAGGACAATGCCATGACCTCATAGGCTTTGCTACTTCAAAGTTCAGTGGGACACAGGGTCAAGTGCAGAATACAGGCGGCTGGGTAACATGCTTCTGTGTATTATCTGACCTGGTTAGGCTGAGCCAGGAGATTTTTCTGTCCGGGACTGGCAGTAATGTGCCCCTGGGTCTCCCCAGAGCCTGCCTAGCACAGACCTGGGCAGGTGGGAGTGAAGAGGGGGCTGTGCTGCAGTGAGGGTGCATGGAGAAGCGGGCTCCAGCCCTCTCTGCCCCTCACATGTTGGGTGACCTTGTGGCTGACTCACTTCCCTTGCTGGCCATCAGCTTCCTCCTCACACCACTTCCCCCGGCACAGTTGGGAGGACTGAGGAGATAATAAGACGTGCGAAGTGCTGGGCACGGGGGCTTTAGATACCCCACTTGAAGGACTGGAGCTGGGGGTCCGGGTCTTGATTCCTGAGGAGGGGGCTACACCCACACCCGTGTTACCTGCCCCAGGTGGCTCCTGGGCACTTGAAACGTGGCAATTGCGATGAGGTGTGAGCATAAAATACGTACCGAATTTCAGACTTAGTGTGAAATAAATGCATAATATTCCATCAATACTTTTTTACATGGACTACATAGTAAAATATTTTGGCTATGCTTGGTTAAATAAAAGATATTAGCCTTTATATTGATTTATTATAGTGTATAAATTCTATTTATTAAATTATATTCATTGAACCTTCTCCTTTTTCCTAGTTTGAATGTGGCTACTGGAAAAGCTTAAATCATATATGCAGCTTGTGTGATGGGCAGTGCTGGGTAAAAGGCCGATTTCTGGGCTACCAAGGGAGGGGGACTCAGTACAGTCACCTGAATTCTGAATAATTAGAACAACAACAACAACAACAAATATCAACAACACAATCTAATCCTTACTCTGTGCCTGCTAGCCTTTTAAATACCTTACAATTACAGCTCATTGAACCCCTCCACAATCCCTGGGGGTTAAGGGGTTTTGCAAACCCCAGTCCTTGGAGGATGGAAATGAGGCACAGAGAGGTTCAGTGTGGAGCCCGAGGTCACCCTGCTGTGCTCAGTAGGCAGGAAGTAAACCCAATCCCAGTTTTGTCCCAGAGTCTGTGTCTCGGTCACTCTACCTACGGCATCTGTCCGGGAGACTCACAGGGACATGGGGACGGAACCCGAAAATCCCCGGGGATCGAGTGCCTTCAGGAGGCAGTGGTCCGGGGGGCTCGGTTTCTACATTCCCGGGTCCCTCGTGGGCTGGAGGCTGGTGGATGCCTTGCTTTGTTCTCCTAGGAAGGAAAACAGACCTGGATTCAAATCCAGACTCGACTGCCTATGAATCGTGTGACCTTGGGAAAGTCATTGCACTTTCTCTGAGCCTTCACTCGCATTTCTAGAAGGTGGGGATGATGGGGGTACGTTTTACACAAGGCTACTGTGAGCGTTGTGTGGCAAATACGTGATGATTACAGTAATAATGGAGCCGGCCTTCATTTACACCCTCCTTACCACATCTCCTTTGGCTTCTGGGACACCCACTTACCTCATTTTCCCTAAATCTCCGTGGCTTTTGCTTTCTGAGCTCCTTTTGCTGGCTTCTCTCATCTCTCTTTTAATAGTGGACTAGCTCAGGCTGCAGCCCTTCAACTAATTGTTTGGTATGTTTCTCTCTTCTCATTCTCTAGGTGACCTCATCCATCCATATGCAATGACCCCCCCAATTTATATCGTCAGCCCAGACTGTCCCCTGAACTCTGGCCTTGTACAGCATATCGCTCACAGCCTAGATCAGGGGTCAGCAATCCACAACCCGTGGGCCAAACCCAGCCTGCCATATCTGGCCAAGAATGGGTTTTACATTTCCTAAGTGAATGGAAAAAAAAAAAAAAATCAAAGGAGAGTGTTTCGTGGCACGTGAGAAAGATACGAAATCCAGAGGTCGGTGTCCAGACACGAGTTTAACTGGAGCACAGCCACGCTCATTCACTCATGTGTCATCTTTAGATGTTTTCAGGAGTGACTGTGACAGGGACAGAGCCTAAAACACTGACCGTGTGGCCCTCGCCTATGCCCACCCCATCCTAGGTGATACCCCTAAAAAGCATCCTAAATGTAACACATCCCAAATCGAGCTCCTGCTAGCTGTCCTCACAATAAATTAGACCAGAGAAAATAAAATACATGAAATCAAACACCCGCTGAACCGTCCCCCGGAGACCCCCTGCGCCCCCCCACCCCCTCCCCTGCCATTCTTGGGCACTCAGGCCACAGCCTGGGGAGCAGTGACTCTCAACCAGGGATGGATTTATTCCCAGACCAGAGAAAGTGGACAACTTCGGTTGTCATGACTTGGGGACTGCTCTCAGCATGGAGAAGGAAAGGTGGAGGCCAGGATGCTGCCGAGACCCTACAATGTGCAGGATGAGTGCGGAGGTTGAGAGACGCTGCTTCAGAGACCCCCGATCCCTCTCCCTCTGTCTCTCTCTGGCCTCCCACAGCCACCCAGCCACCAGGGCCGCAACCCCACGGCCACTCTAGCTTTGGGACACGCTCTGAACCCAAATCTCTTCTCCAACTCCACCCACCCCACCCCACACAAGCGTCCACCTGTCCTCCCTCTTGTCTGGCCCTTCAGTCTCTCCCCGGCGCAGCCAGAGCCCTCCTGTCCGCTAGGGCAGTCAGGCACGCTGCACGGGAAAGCCAAGTCACGGCGCAGCAGCTGGACCGTGTGCAATGGGGGCCTGTTCTCTCTTGGATTGCATCTCCCCCCACATCCCCGCGCTCACGCTACCGGGGGCCAGACACCCAGGCTCCCGCCTCAGGGCCTCCGCCGTGGCTGCCTGCCGCCCAGAGAGCCACGAGGCTCCAGGTCCCCTTCCTTTAGGCCTCCACTCGAGGTCACCTGCTCGGTGAAACCCATCCGCATCTCCTCACCTGCAATGTCACACGTGTGTCCTGACACTTCCCATCCCGTCCCCTGTCCTCCTTAGCACTTAGTGCCGGCTAACTCCCTAAAGGCTTTGTTTACTTGTCTTTCTTATCATTTGTCTCTCCCTCCTGAATAGACACGGGCGAAGCTGGGATCTTTCGTTTTTCCCTGCCATTCGCCCCGCAGTCAAGAGTGTCCGGCATAGAGTGTGAACTCAATGAATATCAGTCCTGTGGACGGACGGACGGACGGACAGATGGACGGATGGACGGATGGATGGACGGATGGCATTCTCATCATATGTTGTCCACTGTCCTAGGGGTCTCAGGACACACGCCCCCACCCGTGGCTGGTGCCTGGCGTTTGGTCAGACCAGTGAATGGACCGGACTCGAATGCCCACAGGAGGAAGGACGTGCGATAATAGGACAGGGGACCGGCGTGAGGGGCGAGGGAGCAGAGGCGACTGTGGGGGCGTGCACACCGCATGCCCGATCTGCAGGGGCAGCGGCTGCTTGGACCGGCCAGTCGTGGCCACTGCAGAATGAGGCCCTGCGCTGTCAGATCTTCCACTAGTTCAAAAGAAGCTGGAAATCAGATTTTCAATGTGAAGTCTCCCTATTTTTAAATGTTGGCAACCGATTCGGATTTTGGTTTCAGTTTTAAACACTTGGCACGCCAGACAAAGCCTATCAGCACATCCCATCCTTGAGACCTGGGTTCTCTTGGCTCTGCCCCAGTCACAGCTGGGTGACCTTGGGCAAGTGGCTTAACCTCTCTGAGCCTTGGTTTCCTCATCCCCGACAGGATCCTGCCTCACAGGATTAAAGGAGACAACTGCACTCCTCACTCACCGCGAGTGCTCAGCAAAAGAGAGGAGGAAAGGATGGGAACAGAGAGGGATGAAGAAGTGGAGGGATCTTGGTCCTTTTGATGCCGGAGGAGAGGTTTGGGACTGTGTGGTTGCACATAAGAGCTGTGAGGCTCAGGGAGGTGAGCAGATAGTGATCACGCAGGAGACAGACGCATGGTGGGCCTGGGACCCAGATGTCTTGCCTCCAGCCCAGGGCCCAGAGCTGTGCAGACACCGCTGAGTGGGAGGGAGGAGGCGCTGGGGGGGGCAGGGAGAGGACAGCAGTGGGTAGTGAGCAGAGGTCGAGGTGGAGGCCCCCAGCCAGGAGAAGGGCTGCAAGAGGGAGAGCAGCACCCACGGACCGAGCAGAGATGGAGACTGGGAGAGGCGGTGGTCTTGGGGTCCAGGAGTGAGGTGTTCAAGGAGGAGGAAGAGGTGGAAGGAGGTGTGAGTGGAGTGAAGATGAAGCAGGGGAGGCCTAGGGCCAGGAAGGGAGGCTGGAGGAAATCCTAATGGGGAGGGCCAACGTGCCTGGAGTCTACAGGAGGGAAGAGAAGAGATGGGAACGAGCTCTGACCAGAGAGGGCACAACCACGACCCATGACGTCTGCGGGAGACACAGCCCAGGAGGAGGAAGAAGGGGGGGGGGGGGAGGGGCGGCAGGGACCCGCGTAAGTGTCTGTGAAGAGCAGCTGAGGGGGGCCTGGAGGAGGCCAGCCTGCCCAGCAGAGGAAGGGAGGGTCCCCGGAGAGAAGGGAAGAGGGGGAAGGAAGATGGAAGCAGAGGGCACCGTGGAGGGAGGAGGCAAAGGGAGGGATGGGGCGGGCAGGAGGCGGCCGCTAGCGGGGAGGGGACAGTGTGCGGGCGGGGTGGGGGTGCAGGAGGGGGGCCGGGCCCGGCAGAGGGGACAGAAGCAGCCCGCGGAGGGGGGTCCCCGGCCGCGGGGTCTGGAGGGGAGGAGGGGCGCGAGGCCGGGGGCCCCCCGCACCCTACCTTCCAGGCAGCAGATCCTCCAGAGCCCCGAGTGGGTGAGGCCGCCGGGGTCCTTCTTCTCCGAGGAGCCGCTGCCCCCGCGGTGGGGCGGCGCGTCGTCGCCGGCCGTGAGGTTGGTGGTGTTACAGATGAAGGCGCGCGTGTACAGCCAGTAGTCCGTGCTGATGGCGATGGTCATGAGGCCGAAGGCTGCGAAGGCGCCCACCGTGGTCAGCAGCACCTGCACCCCCTTCTCGCACCAGAGGCCCCTCTCTTCGTTCCAGCGCTTCAGCGACTCCAGTTTGACCACGGGGAGCCGGGGGGCCGTGGGCCACCACCGGGGCAGCGGGGGCGGGGCCGTGCCGGCGGCCGGGGGGGGCACAGCGCAGGCAGAAGTGGGGGCCCGGGGCCGGCCGGGCTGCGCGGGGGCGGCGAGGAGGAGGCGCGGCCCGGGAGGGGGTCAGAGGGCGGCCATGGGCGCGGGCTGGTGGGGCGGAGCGGACACCCGGTTAGTCCCGAAGGAGCGCCTCCCGCCCGCCGCCCCGACCCCGCAGCGGACCCCCACCGTCTCCCGGCTGGAAGAAGCTCCTTCCACTCGGGTTCTCCCCGCCTCCCTTTCTCTGAGAAGTCTCCCTCGGCCCAGGGCAGGCTTCCCACTAAGCCCCACCGGGAGAAAGCGCTGCGGACCCCCTCCTGCGCCCTCCCGCTCCTCCCCCTGGTCCTCACGTCTCACCCACCCGGAGGACCACCCCCCACCCCGGCCCCGACAAGAGCCCCATCACCATTCTTCTCTCTCAGGGTTCTGCCCGCTCCCCTGGTCCCCTGCAAGTTTCACCTCCTCGCCTACTGTGTCCTCTCCTCGAGAAACATAAATCTCTCAGTCTCTCTCCTCAGCTAACAGAAATCCTCCCGACGGATCCTCGGATCCCCGCTGTTTGCACAACTGAGAAGAACCACGTGGTCACCACCACTCCCACAACGGCCCCCTCCCGTCCCCACTCAGACCCCTGTGTCTCTGGACCAGGGTTCTCAACCTCAAACACAGCTGGAAATCAGCAAAGGACCTTAGAGATCGGGATACCTGAGTCCCACCTGAGTCCCACCTGAGCCCCACCTGAGCCCCACCTGAGGCCCACCTGAGCAATTCCAATTTCATTGGTCTCGGGTGTGGTCCCTGAGCGTCTAGGTTTTAAAGTTTTCCCTGGGGGATTCTAATGGGCCACCAGCACATCGAAGCCTCTGGTTTAGAAGGATGTCTCCAGCCCCCTCATACTCACTCTGCAGTCCCCACTGTCTCCCTTGGACCAGCCCCAATCCCCTACTACGTCTTGGACTCAAGCAAAATGCCCCACCCTCTGCTTTGCTTCAAGAAGTCTTCTGAATCTGGCCCCCACTGTCTCTACAACTTAGGCAAACTCATCATAGCCATCACTCTCTCCTCCTCCATTAAGAAAAATTTCCTCCATGAGCTCCACGGAGAAGCTACTCACAAGAAGCCCTTGTCCCAGACCCCCAATTCCTCCCCATTCAGAAGTCTCCCGATGTTTGACCCAGACTCCCACTGCTGTCCAGGGAAAGTCTCCCACGCTGCCCAGCATCCCCCCCACACCATTCCTCTGCCCTTCCACCATCTCCCGTTGCCTCCAAGTCCCCTAACTGGAGCTCTGGTTCCCTGTTATCTTCATCACACTGATGAACCCCCCAAGTCTAGATCTCCCGGACTCACTTGGAGCTCCCACTCTCTTTAACTTACAAGAACATCCCCCCTTCTCCCTAACCTGACTTCTCTTACACCACCAAGAATCCCCTTCCTCCAACATCTCCTGTACTCAGGAAAATTCCCTTGGGGAGCCCCACGGCCTTCCCTTCTTGGGACACCCCCCCCACAACTCCCCTTACTCTTTCTCCAGAGCTGAAACACCTACTTTCTTCCAAATGTAGATGGAGCCCCCCATAGACAGTGCCCCTCAGAAAAATTTCATCCAGGAGACTACAAACTCCCTTTGCCACTCAGCAAGCCCTGTGTTTGCTCATTTCCCTCTCCCACAGCATGCCCACCACCACACCCCCAGCCCTGCCTTCTCTACCCCAGCCCTCCCTCCGGGCACACGACCCTTACCTGCTTCCACCACTCACTGTTTCCTAGACTTCTTCCCCAAACCCCATGTTACAGTTCAGAGCCTGGAAGCTAACAGAAGAACCCCCCCCCCCCGGCCCCCAGCCGCCCCAGGTCCTAGTACCAGGGTGACCTTGGCCTTTTCCACCCCAATCAGCTGGCCCTGCCTGGGTCTGCTCCTAGGAGGGGTTGCTGAGAAAGGTTGTCTACGGGGGGTGTCTCCATGGCAACCGGGCCTAGTGCCCCACACATGTGTTCCCTCCCCCACCTCCACTAGCCTGCCTACACGCAGCCCCTACCCGCTGCCCATTCATCGGCCCACTGGACACTGGCATCCCCAGCCCCCGTCCTCGGTTCTGGCCCCTTCCCCTTCCAAACGCTTGAGTTTCCTCTCCTCGTCTCCTGGCTTCTTCAACCCCATCCGCACCCCTCACCACCAGCACCAACGCCTCCACTGTCCTAGCAAATCTCTGCTTCTACCCCGGGGCGAGCCCATGACCCCGAGGTGTACCCCTCCCCCTGCTGGACCCCCCGCAATCCAAGATAAGCAGGGGATGGAAACGGGGTGAGTGAGGGAAATTCTCCATCAGAAAAAGATTTGAAGATCTTTTCATTTTGTCGATTTTAGGGGCGATCTGTTTGGTTTTAGGGACTCTTCCTTTAGTCCATCTGTCAGCGGCAGCAAAAGAGGAGGGAGCAGGGGACCCCCAATTCTAAAGCTTCCGGATATGAGAGGGGTCGCCAGCCCTTCTCCCTCTGAAGGGGCTGGCTCTTCCCTCCAGAATTAGGGGGGTCACAGAACCTTCCTTCTATACCCACCCACCTCCGATTAATAAAAAGATCTGTCTCACCTCTGTTAACGATAGGTCAACTCTCCGATGCACTGGGGAGGGGACGATGAGCCCCCCTGTCTGCACCCCCCCAGAAAAACCCTTGTGGCTCCCACTTCTCACTGCTCCCCCTCCCCCAGCAGCGAGGGACCCAGGCGTCCGACCTGGTTGGGGGGCGGAGATGAGGAGGCGTATGGGGATTGAGGGTGTTCAGGTGGGAGGGGAAGCTAAGGGGCAGCTCTGAGCTCGGGCCCCAAGGGAGTGGGGGTCGGGATGAAAAAAAAAAGGTGAGGAGACAATTTGGTTCTCGTGTCGCTGGGTAAAGTGCGGAGCTGGAGGACGAGAGAGGGAGGGAGGAGGGAGGGGGGAGGGGAGCCGCTGAGGATGGGGGAGCCACAGAGCGGAGGTGGGGGAGGGAAAGGATTGGGGGGCAGGGTCTGGGTGGCAGAAGGAAGCCGAGGAAAAGGAGAGGGAGCGACCCAGAGAGGGAGGGAGAGAGACAGAGAGAGACAAGGAGAAGCGGAAAGAGAGAAACCCAGAGACTGTGAAACAGAAATGGGGGAGGGAGAAATTTGGGGGAGGCAGCGGCTGGTAGCAGAAGGAAGTTGGAGAGAGACACACACACAGAGAAATATCCAGAGAGAGAAGGGGACAGAGACAGAGACACAAAGAGAGAAACCGAGAGACTGGGGGACAGAGGGGGGATGGGGCAAGGGAGAGGATGGGGGGGTCAGAATGGGATAACAGAAGGGAAGAAGAGACAGGGACAGAGTCATCCAGAGAGGGGGAGGAGAGACAGATGGGGAGAGACAGACAGAGACTGGGGGGGAGGGAGAAAGGGAGAGAGAAATGGGGGGGGGGCGCAAGGTCTTAATGGAGAGAAGGATGCTTTAGAGAGAGAAAAGGATGGAGAGAGAGAACAGACAAGAGAGGGGAAAACGAGAGAAATTTAGGGGAGAAGGCTCTGAGTGGCAGAGGGTGGCCGCACACGGAAAGGCAGGTGCAGAAGGACAGAGAGGGACCCACAGAGAGAAGTGGAGAGCACCTGACTGGGAGAGACCCCGGGAACGAGACACAGAGACACACTGAGGAGGCATCAGAAGGAAGCTGGAGGAAAACGGGAGAGGGGCCAGGCTCCGATGGATGAAGGAGGTCAGAGATCCAGGACACCCGCGCCCCCTCCCCTACCACCTCCCTCGCCCCGGATCCCTACCCCCATCCCCATATCAAAGCCATCACCCCACCCCCACTAGCCTCCATCTCTCCACAGCATCGCCTGCCGCCGCCACCGCCTCTTCCTGTCGTCATGGCAACAGGATCCAGGCGCCCAGCCAAGGCTGGCAGCAGCGCCGGAAATGAGGGGAGGGCCTTTCCAAAAGGACCCCGGGAGCTGTCCCCTTTCCCCAAATCCAAGGGACAGCTCCACCTCCCTGGGCCTTCCCAGCCCCCACAACTGCCAAGGGCAAAGAGCAAAGAGAACGAAATTCTCTTCTATTCAAGTTAGGAGGGAAGCAAGCCCTTAGTTCCACTGACATCTCATCCCCCCCCCCCGCCCTACCCGCCCCTTGCTCCAGGAGTGAGATGCCCCCAAGACAGGAATGGGAGTGAGGGGCAAGCAGGAGAAACTCGGGTGGGAATCAGTCTTAAAGGAATCCGCCTGGGGCTGGACGGGGCAGCTCTACAAGTTTGAAGAGTAATGAACTAGCCAGTGGGCAAGGGGGTGGGACGACTCCAAGCAGAAAATCTGAGATGAGAGTCGGAAAGTTCGGTCTTGGATTCAAGTCTCAGCGATGCCTGTAGCCAGTGGGTGATCTTGGGCAAAACATTTCCTCCTTCCTAGACTCGGCGATAACAGGAACAAATGGAGCGCGGGGATAGAAAAGCTCTTCGCACACTGCTCTAGACACGATTTCAAAGAGTGTCCTGCAAATGCTTTCCGAAACCCGAAAGCTAGCTGTGACCATAGACTTGGGCTGGGGAGTTTGCACGCTTCGGTGTCTTGTGGAGTTCTTACAGAACCCTTGCGGCGGGGCACTGAGAGTCCCATATTACAGATGAGCAAACTGAGGCTCGGAGATGTATGGCGAGCGGCCCACCTCGCTCAGGGAATAAAAGGCAGACTTGGAGATGAAGCAGCCTCTTTGTGGGGCTTGACAGGGGCGGACACCAAGAGGGGAAACTCAGAGCCATTTAACATGCCACTTTGGGGCCCTCTCCTCCCTTTTGGAGACTGGCAGAGACAGAGAAAACCTATGTTCCTCACACATCCAGTCCCCTTCCCCTGGAGGAGCACCCTGTACCCAGTAACCTGTACCCAGCGCCTCTCATTGTCACCGGAGTTTCTAGAGGTCAGTTTACTCAATTCTCACCACGGCCCACGGGGGAGAGGAGTTTAGAGGAACATTCTGACACCTCTTGTTTGGAAGCAAAAAAACACCAGCCTCAAGGGAAGGGGCCTGGAATTCATTCATTTGAGAACTATTTGTTCCTCCTCTGCTCTTTTGCCAGGGAGAGGGACGCAGCTGCGAACAGGATCGGCCACGGACATAAACGGAGCTCCCGATATTACAGACTCAAAGTCATTTGCAGCCATTGACTTGGTCTCCTGGCTTCTGTCATCAGCCCCCATTTCAAAGATGTGGAGACTGAGACCAAGAGAGGTAAGCACATCACCAAGGTAGAAAGTAGCTACAATCAGAACCGAGGTTTCAGAGTCCAGAGCCTGTGCTGTTATCTCAGCTAAAAATAAGCAACAAAAACAGAAACTTTATTATGAAGCTAATAAAACAAGCCAGAGTTTCCAAGCCTCGGAACTAGTGATACCCATGGGGGTAATTCTGGGTCAAGGGGGGGCGTTCTGTGCTGGAAGCCAGGAGCAAGGGGTTATTATAAAAAGAATTCAGTCTGTCCCACCTCAAATCCTGTTCCTTTTTGGAAAAGCCTCTTAAAGTTTTTAGCTGTTTCTTCTCTGACTTGCCTTACCATCCCTAAATAATAATTCTCTCCTGGATGTGTCAGCCTTATACATCATAGATTCTTTTTCTCTGATAGAGATAAGGATTTAACTCATTTTTCCCCTCCCTTTCTCCCCACACACATATTTTTAGTTCTTCTATTGGTTAACTTTGTGACAATAAGTGACAGACTTTACATTGTGATTGCTTGTTTCAGAGGGCATATATCTGGTTTATTTTTTTTTTTGAAGATTTTATTTATTTATTTGACAGAGTAGGCAGAGAGGCAGGCGGGGCGGGGGGGAAGCAGACTCCCCACCAAGCAGAGCAGAGAACCCCACGTGGGGCTCAATCCCAGGACCCTGAGATCATGACCTGAGCCGAAGGCAGAGGCTTAACCCACTGAGCCACCCAGGTGCCGCATGTTTGGGGTTTTTAAAAGGATTTTATTTTTATTTTTTTAAAGCATTTTTTAAAGATTTTTATTTAAGGGCGCCTGGGTGGCTCAGTCATTAAGCATCTGCCTTTGGCTTGGGTCGGGATCCTAGGGTACTGGGATGGAGCCCCACATCAGGCTCTCTGCTCAGCAGGAAGCCTGCTTCTCCCTCTCCCACTCCCCCTGCTTGTGTTCCCTCTCGTTATCTCTCTCTCCCTGTGCCAAATAAGTAAATAAAATCTTTTTAAAAAATAAAGATTTTATTTATTTGAGAGAGAGAGCATGGGTGGGGGAGGGTCAGAGGGAAAAGCAGATTCTCTCCCGCTGAATAAGGAGCCTGATGCTGGGCTCAATCCCAGGACCCTGGGACCATGACCTGAGCCGAAGACAGACTCTTAATCAAATGAGCCACCCAGTGCCACCAAAGATTTTATTTTTTAAAAATAATCTTTACACCCGATGTGGGGCTCAAACTTGCAACCCTGAGATCAGGAGTCATATGCTCCCCCAAACTGAGCCAGCTGGGTGCCCAGGACACATGTTTTTGCATCTCTTGGGCATATACCTAGGAGTGGCATTTCTGGATCCTGTGTTTATCCTTTTGGGAAATGAGATAGCATCTCTGGACTTTGTGTTGTAGGATAGATATGTTGGACCCACTGATCAACCCTTCAGTTCACGGAAGGGCCCTTCAGAAGGATTGGCACAGAAGGTACGGGCTGTGGCCCCTTTCAGATCTCATTCCTATATTTGCTGATGAATTCATGTCACATTACCCAGGGTCTCCCATGGGTTTGACCTAGAGATCTAGAGACTGTAGAATCAGAGACAAGTCTGCTAAGCCCCTAGGCTCGAGAAGGTCCTCTACCCTTAAATTCCCCAGTGGTCCTCGGCAGAACTCTAAAATAACCCCCAACGTTCGCCCTGCCCCCAGGCATACACACCCTTTAGAATTGCCTCCCCTTGGGGTGCCTGGGTGGCTCAGTCATTAAGCATCTGCCTTCGGCTCAGGTCATGATCTCAGGGTCCCAGGATCAAGCCTCGAATCAGGCTTCCTGCTCAGCGGGGAGCCTGCTTCTCCCTGCTTGTGTTCCCTTTCTCGCTGTGTTTCTCTCTGTCAAATAAATAAATCAAATCTTAAAAAAAAAAAAAAAAAAAAGAATTGCCTCCCCTTGAGTATGGGCAAGCTTGTGAATAGAGTGAGGTGTCATTCCCATGAGTAGATTACATTATATGGCAAGGTGAGGGGATGCACATGTAATTAAAGTCCCTAATCACCTGACTCGTAGTTAATCCGAAGAGAGGTTATTCTGGGTGGGCCTAACCTAATCAGGCGATCTCTTTGAAAAGGGTCAAGAAGAGATTCAGAGCAAGATTCTCCTGCCCTGCCGTTTCGGAGGGCCACGGGCCGCACACCTGAGGACGGCATCTGCCGGTCTGCCAGCAAGAACACAAGAGCAGCGTCGTCATCCCAGGGAAATGATCTCTATCTCCCGAGGGAGCCTGAGAGAGGCCCTCTCCCTAACGCAACTTCCCGGTGAGGATGCCTCCAGCCGGCTTCTGGACTGCAGCTTTGGGAAGCCGCGAGCAGAGACCCCGGGCACTGTACTGGCATCCTGCGCCACGGAACGTGTGAGATAATAAACACGTGCTGCTTTAGGCCACGGCATCTGCGGGCATTTGTTAGAGCAGCCAGTAACTGATAGACTCTGGAAATGACATCGCACCGTGAAGGTCACAGAGGGGCTGCTCAGCCAAGGGTGCATCAAGGTCCCCTCTCCATGCCTCCCTCTCACTCCCACAACCGGTCAGTCAGAACCCCGGGAGCAGACCCCTCTCTCTCCGGGATCCCTTTCTTATCCATCCCCTTCTCTGTGTCCTGCTCTTGTCTGGACTGTTCACCAGCCTACGGATGCCACCAGTCTCCCTTCAGCCCTATTCTCCTTTGGCCCCTAAAGACTCCCTAACACTCAGAGCGGACCCTTTCCTTCCTCTGCTCAAAATTCTCCTATGGCTCCCTGTTGCCCTCAGGAGAAAATACAAGCTCTTCCCCTGTGCCCTTTCCAGGAGCACCAGTCTTGTCTTAGGCCATCTCCACGGCTGCCTCCTGGAGCCTGGAGGGTTTTTCCCCACTCGGCTCAGCTCCTTCACACTTCTGAAGCTCCTGGGTGCGGCTCCCTCACCTGGAGCCCCTTTCCACCTCTTCCATCTCCTGGAATCTTCTCCCGTCTCCCACATGAAGACTCAACTGAAATGCTTCCTCCTCTGGGAAGCCTTCCCTGACCTCCCAAGGCAGCATCCGAGGAAACAGCTGCACTTTCCCCATGCCCTGCAGCGCCCCCTTTAGAGCAGGGTGGCTATCCGCAGGTCAGCCTGTCCCCCCCGTAGAGTGGGGGCTGGTGCCCCTCACTCTCCTCCAGTGCCTGGTTTTGGTAAACGGAGAGATGAATGCAGGAAGGAGTGAAAGACTCGGGGAACAAGGGGATACATATTCTAGGGTCCTCTGGCAGCCAATTACAACCTCCCATCCCTGTCCAACCCCTCTCCCGCCTCATATCCTGAGTGTGCGTTCTCCCAGGTGTTTGAGTGTATCTTGTCAACAACAGCTGGGGCCTTTGTGTTTTCTCAAGAGGAACAGAGTGGTGGTGGCGTGTTTTCCCGCTGTACCAGGAAGAGAAGATCAGCGTTTCTAAAATGTCCTCATTCAGGGTGAAGTGGAAATATTCCAGTGCTGAGGAATCAGGGGGCCTGAGTTCTAATCCTTGCTTTTCCTTGCCTCCCCAAGGGACCCCAGAACCAAATCCCTGTGCTCTGGGCACTTTGTGCTCTTGTCTGTAAAGGGGATGGGGACAAGGCGGGGGGCGGGGGGAGTGATCTCGCTCCAGATGGGATGTCCGGGGATGATGACTCAAAGTCACACATCCAAGGAATGCTGGCAGGGTTTTTGGGGTGTCTGTGAAGCTCGAACATTGCCTCTGAAATTTTGTGAATGTGGGTACCTTCTCTGGAGGCTCATAGCTTTTATCTGGTTCTTGAAGGGACCCCTAATTTCCTACAAGTTAAGATTCACTGTCTATTGACAGATTGAACAAAATCTCATTTGTGCCAGTAAAAATAAAAATGTAAAAAAAAGCAAGGGAGAGTACATCAATGCAAAATTATTGTTTAATGCAGGTTTCCTCAACCTGAGCACTAGTCACATCTCGGACCAGATCATTCTTTGTGGTGGCATCAGAGAGCATGCGGTAGGTACCATTCCTTGGCTGCTACCCACCGGAGGCCAACAGCAACCCCCAACTGGGACACACCCAAAGCTGCCCATCCCCCCGGGGTGGGGGTGTTAGGATCTGTGAGAAGATGAAAGGCACTTTTTTCTTTTGGTCCTCTGCTGTTTAAATTTGAAATTCATGACTAAGCATTAAACGTATAATAAAGATGAGTTTGGGGTGCCTGGGTAGCTCAGTTGGTTAAGTGACTGCCTTCCACTCATGTCCTGATCCTGGAGTCCTGGGATCGAGTCCCACATCCAGCTCCCTGCTCAGCAGGGAGCCTGCTTCTCCTTCCGATCTTTACCCCTCTCATGCTTTCTCTCTCTCTCTCTCTCTTTGAAATAAATAAAATAAAACTAAATTTTAAAAATGAGTTACTGCTAAAATAAGTTACCTCCATTCAAGGGACACACACAGCTGTTAAAAAAAAATGGGGAGAATCTCTACATTTGAAAAACAGCAGGGATGCTTAACACGTCTGGTCTCAGGACCCCTCTATGGGCTTAAAAATGCCAAGGGGTGGGGCACCTGGGTGGCTCAGTGGGTTAAAGCCTCTGCCTTCGGCTCAGGTCGAGATCCCAGGGTCCTGGGATCGAGCCCCCCGTATCGGGCTCTCTGCTTAGCAGGGGGCCTGCTTCCTCCTCCTCCCCACCCCCCTCTCTCTCTGCCTACTTGTGATCTCTGTCAAATAAATAAATAAAATCTTTTAAAAAAATGCCAAGGAGGGGGGTGCCTCAGTGGCTCAGTGGGTTAAAGCCTCTGCCTTTGGCTCAGGTAGTGATCACAGGGTCCCGGGATCAAGCCCCGCTTCGGGCTCCCTGCTGAGTGGGAACCTGCTTCCCCTTCCCCTGCCTGCCTCTCTGCCTATTTGTGATCTCTGTCTGTCAAATAAATAAATAAAATCTTTTTTAAAAAGTGCCAAGGGACCTCCAAAAGCGTTTGTTTCTGCGTGTTATGTCTATGGACACATAACATATTCAAAATTCAACAGAGGAGACTTAACAATCTGTATTAATTTCAGTAAAATAATAAAATCATTGAATGTTTACCTAGACAACTTATTTTAGTGAAAAATAATTGTATTTTCCCAAATGCTTATGTTTTTGAGAATCTATTCAGTGTTGGGGTACCAGAAGAAAGTGGGGCTCTCATATCTCCTTCCACATTCAATTTCTTCTGACAGCACCTGCTGTGTAGATACAAAAAGACCCGGACCCTATACACTCATGACAGACTGAAAGTGATAAAGGCAGACCATATCTCAGCATTCTTGTAAAAGTGGTTTTGACCTCATGGACCCCTTCATCAGGTCTCAGGGAGGCCCCAGGGTCCCTGTGCCACACTTTGAGAACTACTAACATGTGTGGCATTATTCTGTAAATTATCTGAGTGAGTGACATGGTGTAAGAATGGTGAGAGTTGGGGCACCTGCTGGTTCCGTCGGTAGATCGTGTGACTCTCAACCACAGGGCCTGGAGTTCAAGCTGAAGCTGCCTTTTTTTTTTTTTAGATTTAAAAAAAAATTTTTTTTAAAGATTTTATTTATTTATTTGTCAGATAGAGAGAGAGCACAGGAGCACAGGCAGACAGAGTGGCGGGCAGAGGCAGAGGGAGAAGCAGGCTCCCCGCTGAGCAAGGAGCCCAATGTGGGACTCGATCCCAAGACGCTGGGATCATGACCTGAGCCGAAGGCAGCCGCTTAACCAACTGAGCCACCCAGGCATCCCAGATTTTTAAAAAAAAATTTTAAGATACTTTTTTATTTATCTGACACAGAGAGAGAGAGGTCACAAGTAGGCAGTGAGGCTGGGGCGGGGGAGAAGCAGGATCCCTGCTGAGCAAGGAGCCAGATGTGGGGCTTGATCCCAGGATCCTGGGATCATGACCTGAGCTGAAGGCAGAAGATTAACCCACTGAGCCACCCAGGTGTCCCCACCCTTTTTTTTAAAGATTGTATTTATTTATTTGACAGACAGAGATCACAAGTAGGCAGAGAGGCAGGTAGAGAGAGAGAGGGAAGCAGGCTCCCCGCTGAGCAGAGAGCCCGATAAGGGGCTCGATCCCAGGACCCTGAGACCATGACCCGAGCCAAAGGCAGAGGCTTTAACCCACGAAACCACCCAGGCACCCCAAGCTGGAGCCTTCTTAAAACAAACAAAATGACATGCCCTCCTGCCAGCTCAGGGGAGTGTTCCTCCATCCTCACGGTATTTATTATCCTTGCACCACCTCTACTACTCCCCATGCACATGTGTGCCCATGTGCGCGCATACACACACACACACACACACACACACACATTGAAAGTGCCTCAATAAAATGACTCCCCCCCCCAAAAAAAAAACGATGATCGGTAAACCAATGGAACCCCGTGGCTTAACATACTCAGAGTATACAGCTTACTGGTTAAGTGTGATCAGTTCAGGAAACCCCCACGTTTCAAATCTTAGCTTGACTTTGGGACCAGGAAAAGGTTATTTTACCTCTCTGCACCTCCAGGATCTCATTTCAAATCTTAGCTTGACTTTGGGACCAGGAAAAGGTTATTTTACCTCTCTGCACCTCCAGGATCTCATTTTATAAAAATGGGATGAAATGAAAAGCAGCAGCTTCCCTGGGTTATGCAAAGTGGCTGGCACCTAGGAAGCAGTCAATAAATGATGCAATTAATTTATGCAAACTGTCATTATTAAGCATCCTTGAAAAACAATAAGGTAGCATTATATAACTGATACTGAATACTCTTGGTAATACATGGCCATATGAAACTGGGAGGGGCAGAACTCTGTGTACAGATGATAAATGCCGGGTCAAAACGACCAGGCATGCACTATGTATTCAGATATGTGTGGATTTAAACATGCGTGCCTGGGGGCTCCAGGGTGGTTCAGTGGGTTAAGCGTCTGCCTTGGGCTCAGGTCATGATCCCAGGGTTCTGGGATCAAGCCGGGCCGGGGGGGCTTCCTGCTCAGCAAGGAGTCTGCTTGTCCCTCTGCTCCTCCCCCGACTTGTTCCTTGTCATTCTCTGTCTCTCTCTCAAATAAATAAATTAATTAATTAAAAAATAAATAAAGATAAAGAAATCTTTAATCTTTAAGATCCCATTCCATTTTCAAAAATGTAAAAAAACAAAACAATCAAACCAAACAAAAACAAAAATCTTGGTCAGCCCTTTTTTAAAAAAATAATGTAAACTTTAGGACATTAGGTTGTTAAATTTAGGATAAAATGAGCAAATATCCAGCAAACATCCAGCACTTGCACCAAAACTGCCCTTTCTGCAGGCAAGACAGACAGCACCAATCGACCGGGATGGCAGACAGCACCAATCAACCCAACCAATGGGGACAGCCCTTCCCACTGAGCAGGCAGATATTCAAAATCTTTCTCCACACCATGCTCCAGGCAGCCGGTATGAATCTTGACAAAGGAGCTGAAACCTCTTTGCCAACCCAGATCTCAAGCATGACCTCCAGAAATTCCTGAAACCACTGGAAATGACTCAGAATATTTCCCTCAGGGTATCTGATCCTGCTGAATCGTCTTCTTCCCCGCTAACCTGCCCCCACCACTCTCCCTGTTCCAGAGGGATTTGGAGTCCTTCTGCCCATCCCCCCTCCTTTTTACAGAAAAATAAACTGAAGCCCCAGAGATTAAAAGACTTCTCAAGGTCACAGGATGAGTTTGCATCGAAGTCATGGTAGTGAAAGAGAGTGGCTTGAGAGAGGCGGTTCTGGGATCAGACAGGCCTGGGAGAAATTTCTCCCTGGCATCTTACCAGCTGAGTGATCTTATCTCCGGTGTGCTGGTTTCTTCCTCTACAAAATGGGGCTGTTTGCAGTGTCCAGTTCCAAGAGGGTTGGAAGAATCCAACGAGCGTGGTCTTGACTGTGGGAGCTGTCCTGATCGCCCCCAAGAGCCTAAGCCCCAACAAGGCAAAGAGCCAAAGGGCTGTTTCCTTTCCAACACACTTCAAGGAGAAGCTTGTTAAGCATCTAGGCTGTTTTCGGCCCCTCCGTGGAGTAGGTGAGATCACAGATCTCAGGGCCCGCTTGGAAGCCTCTGACAGGGGCCTGCGGGGAACATCTCGTGAGATCACGCTGGGGAGGAACGCGTGCATCCCACAGTAGGGGCGCAACAAATGCAGCCATGGTTTCCCAACAGAGCATCAGGAGAGCCCGCTGCTCCCCGTGGGAGTGCAGGGAAGCTGAGGCTTGGGCTCCCCGATCAACCTGCTTTCAGCTCGACCTCCGCCACTTTGAAGCTACGCGACCCCGGGCGGGTCATCTCCCCCCCCCGGACCCTATCTGCAAAATGACTCCAGGAAATTCAACATGTGGGTTAGGGGAGAAAACCCGATGGAGCAATAAATGCAGAAGGCAGGCGAGCAAGAGTAACAGTACTCTAAGTGGTCATGGTGACACCAAGAGTTAATTTTTATTGATCCTGATGGGTGTCGTTTGCTGTCCTACACGCTTCACACGGACCGAACTATAAAGCGCTGCTGTTAATAATGAGGATGATTAAGCAGCTTAACAAAGACCAACCTAACCTTGTTCCGCGGGACTCAGAGGCCCCCACCCTGGGGGCGGAGACCAGGACCCAGGCCCTGTATCCGATCCCCTCCCCCTCGGCAGGCGGAGACGTGTTTGAAATAAAGTTTATTGAAGTTTCTGTCGGTATTTACATATGATACACGGCAAATAACAGAGCCAGGCCCCCCCACCCCGCCCCCTCCCCCCCAAGCCCCCCTCCCCCCAGCCTCGTTAAAAATCTCTGCGTAAAGACAGGTTAACTGCTGCGGTCCCCCCTCCCCCCCCCCCCCCTAAGATGCAAACTAAAAGCCCCCGTCCCTCCCCTGCCCCCCTCCCCCCACCCCGGGGGCCTTTCTGGTTCCGTGTACGACACTGTGCTACCTCGCCCCCGCCCCCCTAACGGGGGGAAGGGCGAGTTTCTGGTGACCTTCCCCCCCAAATCTGTCCAGGGGGGAGGACGGACCCTTGAAAGAGGCCAGAGTTGGGGGTCTGAGATAGGAAGGGGGACTTCAATGAGGGGGAGTGCCAGAAAATGGAAGACTTCGAGGTTTGGGGGGTTTCGACCCCCGCTACTGCCTCTCCCTCCCCCGACGGGGCCTCGAGGCGGGAGAGGCCGGCACAGGTGCGGAAATGGCACGGGGGGGATTCCCTGCACCCCACGGTCTCCAGCCCTGTCGTGTGGCCTGCGGGGCTAGATGCACCTAGGGGCTTTGGGTGAGCGGAAGGAAGGAGGAAGAGGAAGAAAAAGAAGCCAAGGGCAGCTGAGAAAGCAAGGACATCCTTCCGACGGCGCCCCCCGAAAGGCAGGTGACCTTCAGGAGGCCGAGAAGAGCCCAGCCGGTGAGGAAGAATGGGGCCCCCAGGGGCGCAGAGCACTGAGTTGGGGGGCACCGGCTTGAGCACGCCCCGGCCTGCAGCCTCCCACCCCGCCCCGCAGGTGCGGGCGCAGCAAGAGGACCGCCCGCTGCACCCGCGGGCCCGGAAGATCCGCAGAGGAGATTGCGCGGGGAAGCAGAGAAGTCGGGGCCGAGGGG
Source organism: Taxidea taxus jeffersonii (assembly GCA_003697995.1). Classification (NCBI taxonomy): domain Eukaryota; kingdom Metazoa; phylum Chordata; class Mammalia; order Carnivora; family Mustelidae; genus Taxidea; species Taxidea taxus. The sequence goes on from RCUC01000839.1 coordinate 26,711, forward strand.
AGAAGAGGGTGGTCGCATTCCAGGCGGCCGCCCAACCGACTCCCCAGCCCAGCGCCCCTGCGGCAGGGCGGCAGGCTGCGGGGCTCAGGGTGGGTGGGCGCGGGCACCGCGGGACCCCCGCGCGCGGGGCGGGGAAAACCTGCCGCCGGGGAGGGCCAGAGGGAGGGGGCGGGACCAGGGAGAAGCGGGGGCGTCTGCGAGTGGCTGGGACCGAGGAGGTCGAGAGACCCCGAAGGGGGAGGAGCCCTTGGAAAGTAGAAGGGACCCGCAGGCGGCCGGGGCCACCCAGAAGCGGGCGGGGCTAAAGCGCGCGCGGCGTCCTCGGGTGGGGGCGGGGTCGGAGGTCGCGGGGGCGGGAGCGGAGCCCTGCGGCCCGAGACCCCGAGGGCGGAGGGGGAGGAGGAGCAGGAGCGGGAGGAGGAGGGAGAGCCCAGGGGCGGGCCTCAGCAGGGCGAGGTGGAGATGTGCAGGTGGTCCGGGTACTTGATGGCGGGAGGGTAGTTCTGCGTCATCTGGATGGAGACGTCGCTGGAGATGTCCGAGGGGCTGCGGCCGCGGCGCCACGCCTCGGGCTGCAGAAACTGGCCCGAGTAGTCGGAGCAGTCGCTGAGGCGCGGGCGGTAGAAGGCCGGGTGCGGGCGGTACATCTCCTCCTCCGCGTAGCGCTTGGTGAACAAGTACACGGACATCACGCCGGCCCCCTGTGGCAACGCAGGGTCAGGGTCCCGGAGGCTGGCCCCGAGCTCCCAAGGACCCCAGGACTCCAGACCCACCCCCAGCCCCTCCTCCCTCAGACCCAGGAGCGACCCCAGGCCCCCGGCCCCTCCCCCACACCAGGACCCCAGAAGCCGGGAGCTGCCAGACCCCTCCTCCAGGACCCGGGGCTTAGGTCCTCAGTCACCGCCTCCCTTTTAAATCCAGAGTCTATACCCCCAGTTTCCTCTTCCTCCCGGACCCAGGAATGAGCCTCCCTCCCCCAGACCCCTCTCCGTTCCTGGCTGGGCCCCACAGACATCACCTCTTTGAGTAGGAAGGAGGAAGCAGCGAAGGCAAAAGACCACCCGTAGCGATAGTGGAAATACTGCTCAGAGCTGCTGGGCCTGTTCATGACCTCGTCGTTGATGCTGGAAATGTAGAGAACCAAGCCCACCACCAAGGAGAGGCCTGGGGAGCGGAGGGTGGCCCTGGTATCTTAGCGGAGGGTCCTTCTCTCCAGCCCCAGCCCCTCCCCCATCTCACCACCATCCCCTCCCCTTTCCTCTCTGCTCAGTCCTGAACTCAATTCCATTTTTTGAAACCTTTTGTGTGCTGGGCCTTGGCTGACTGCAGGGATCCCAGAGATGAATGAACTTTCTCTTCCCCCTTCCCTGATCTACAGTCCAGGAATTCACAGTGCAGCTGGGGAAGGCAAATATGGACATTGGTGGATAGTCACATAAATGGTGATATGCACAGTAAGGGAAGTAGTAGCACAGAGTCCTGTGGGTCCAGGAGAGACACCAACCCACCTAGGGGACGGGCAGGGATGCGGGGGGTGGGGGGGGGCAGGGGAAGTCAAGGAAAGCTTCCTGGAAGAAGGGCCTTTGTCCAAGTCCTAAAGGATGAGGCCTGGGGAGAAGAGTACACAGTTATACCACTCTTGGCAGAGGGAACAGCGTGGCCAAAGGGTTGGAGAGGGAGCACTGAACTGGTCCATTCCTATAGCCAAAACACCAGCCACAGCCACAAAATAGGAGGCCAGAGAAAGGAGCAGAGACACGGCCATGGTGGGCCTCAAATGCCAAGCTGCGGAGCTTGGCATCGATGCCATGGGCACTAGGGAGCCATGGAAGGTCTGGAGCAGAGGAAGGACAGGTTCAGATCAGAGTGTTAGAAGAATGCTTGCAGGATGGTTGGTTCTGGGAAGAGTCTGAAGAGAGAGACTAGTTACGACATGCCAGGGGGAAGAGGATGAGGCCCGAGTTGAAACTGTGTGAATAATAATAGCCACGACATCAGTAACAATATGAATAAAACAGTAGTAACTGCTCATATAGGTCTTGCCCTGTACCAGGCACTGTTCTCAGTGCTGTGTATGTGTCAAGTTCTTCAAACCTCCCAGCGCCCCTCCACGTGGGTATCGTTTTATCTTCACTGACAGCTGAGGGGACGGAGCACACGGAGAAGGTGCGGCGGGGATGTCTGCTTTGAGAAACCCTAAGAGGCAACTACCACTTCTGCAGGCTGAACCTATCTTAAGCAGCAGCCATACCAAGTGTGGCTTGAGGAGGTTATCAGGTGTCCTACCCTAAATCGACCCACGTCATCCCCATCAGCATCTTCCCCCAGACTCCTACAAGGAAACACTTGTGTGCCCCTCCCAATCTGTATTCCTTCCACTGCCGACAATAGGGGTCAGCCAACGACCGCCCACGGGCCCTATCCAGCCCACCTCCTGCCTCTGTATGGCCTGCGAGCTAAGAATGGCTTTTCTGTGATTAGACTGTCGGGAAAAAATCAAAAGAAGAGTGGTATTTTGTGGCATGTAAAAAGTATATGAGCTTCATTTGGCAGTTCCTCCAAGTGTTAAAGATAGAATTACCACATGACCCAGCGATTCCCCTGCTAGGTATCTCCACCCGAGAGAATAGGAAACATATGTTCGCACAAAAACTTTGCATGAATGTTTGTAGCAGCATTCTTCATAATAGCCGAAAAGTGGAAACAACCCAAGTGTCTATCAACTAAATGGATAAACAAAATGTGGGATAGCCGTATAAAGGAATATTATTCAGCCAAAAAAAGGAATGCAATACTGATTTATACTGCCACATGGATGAACTCGGAAAATAAGCTCAAAGAAAGAAGGCAGATACATAGTGTACGATTCCATTTATATGCCATGTCGAAAATAGGCGAATCCATAGAGAGAGAAAGTGGAATAGTGGTTGCCAAGGAGCGGGGTGGAGGGGAGATTCCCACTGGCTGTCGCTAAAGGGTATGAGGTTTCTTGCTGGGGTGATGAAAATGTTGTGAAGTCAGGCCACGAGGGTGGTCCCACGACTTTGCAAATATACCACAACCGCCAAATTATGTGAACTTCATGTTTTGTCCCTTGTAGTATCTCGGTTTCCAAAGTATACAGATTCCTCATGTCAGGGTCTGTAAATAAGATGTTACTGGGGGCCCCTGGGGGGCTCCGTCATTAGGTGTCTGTCTTCCTGCCTCCGGCTCAGGTCATGATCTCAGGGTCCTGGGATGGAGCCCCAAGGCGGGCTCCCTGCTCGGCAGAGAGCCTGCTTCTCCCTCTCTGCCTGCCACTCCTCCTGCTTGTGCTCGCTTGCTCTCTCTCTGACAAATAAATAAGTAAAATCTTAAAAAAAAAAAAAGTTTCACAGCATATTCTTTTGATGAGGCCGGGGAAACAGGGAAATAAGCTCTTATGCGTTGCTGGTGGAAATGCAAAATGGCCCAGCCCCAGTGAAAGGGCAACTGGCCACGCCTGCCCGACCCACACAGGGTCTGCCCTTCAACTCCACCATCTAACCCCAGTAATTACCCTGGAGCTATCTGTCCGTCCACGGAAAAGGACACAGACGCCTGCTAATTCGTGTCATTACCCGGAACTACAAAACCCTGGGAATGACCTACAAGACCTTTCAGAGAGGGTTAGTGGGATAGACTGGGAAACATCACGGAGCAGACGACTGTGTCACTATGAAATGAGAGTGAGCAAGGTCCCTGGGAACTGGACTGGAGTTCAACGATAGTTCCAGACTCCATCACTCAGTTAAAAAAAAAAAAAAGCAACGTTCAAAAGAGTATACAGGATGCTAGCTTTTAAGCAAATAAATAAGTGAAATAAAATACAAATGGGCATCTGCTTATTTTTGCACAAAGAGACACAGTAAGGAAAGCAAACGAATGAGGCGGGTCACCTACAGGAGGTGAGACTAGGAAGGGAGCAGTGCTCCTCCGAGTACGTATTTTTGCGTGATCTGGACCCTTGGAAGAACGCTCATCGTTTATACATTTGAAAGCTAAAATCAACAAGGATGGGGACAGAAAGCCTAAAGTTGGATACGAACAAAAACAAACGTAGCTAACTTTATATCAAATGATGATACAACCCCAGGAAGGGGTAAAAGTGTTCTAGTAACTCTTGGATACAGTACTTTGATTACATTTCACTCTAAAGGCAAAAGATCTACAAAGAAACCTTGAACCTTACTTCTTTCTGGGGGAGCAGCTGAGAGGCAGCAGCCCTTAAGCAGTTGTAGGGCTGAGCACATTCGCAAACATACTGACATTTAGAGAGCTGGGTTCTGGTGCCAAAAAAGGGAAGGCACAGATCAGAATGGCGCAAGATGAAGAAAACCCCGGGTGTCAGTAGCAATGAGCATACTTAGCGCCTGGCTTTTGGTCTCCAACAGCATCCCCCACTAAATAAGAAGCAAGGGCTTCCAGAAGAAATAGCTCATTTGAAGCCTGGGGGAGAGGCAGTAAAATCGTACTTGGGCTACAAAGGAAGGAAAAACTCAAAAAATGAGAGGGACACGTCAGAAGAGGATGCAGGGACTAGTTTGAAAGGGGATCCCTGATAGTCCAACTAGGGACAAGTGGAAGAACAAAAAGAATAATGGAAGTAAGGCCTGTCCTGAGGCACCTGTGTGACTCGATTTTGGCTCAGGTCATGATCCCAGGGTTGTGGGATGGAGCCCCCCCCGTGGGCTGCATGCTCAGCAGGGAGTCTGCTTTTCTCTCTCTCCCTCGGCCCGTCCCACTCAGTGTGGATGTTCACGTATGCACCACACTCTCTCTAAAATAAACCAATAGTGGCTCAGTCGGCTAAGGGTCTGCCTCTGGCTCAGGTCATGATCTCAGGGTCCTGGGATTGAGCCCCACATCGGGCTCTCTGCTCAGCAGGGAGCCTTCTTCTCCCTCTGCCTGGTGCTCCCCCGCTTGTGCGCACGTGCTCTCTCTCTTTCTCTCTGGCAAATAAATAAATAAAATCTTTAAAAAAGAAAAGAAACGGCATATAACATGCTGAAATTTAAAAAAATGCGAACCCATACTGACATACTTTTTAAAACTAAATAATAAAACAAAAGAGAAAATTCTTTTCGGTGGTATACATGTAGATGGAACAACAGACTTAGAAAACCCCATTTTGCAACCATACAAGTAATCTTAGGGTCCCAGCCAGCATCATCAGTGGCCATTAAATCACATTAGATCTGTCTGTAGGCCCAACAGAATCTTTCCCTGGGATATCTATTAATTATTAAGAGATTGTTTTAAACTCCCTTTATCATAAAGGAACCTAACATTGCATCTCAGGCAAGCGACTAAAACTAACGCCACCAAAAGTGGGGCAGACGGACACTGTTCACTCCCGACACGAGCCTGCCATGACTCCATTTACGTAGGATTCCTGCTGGAAATGTGTAACCCGAATCCATTCCTAAGAAAACCACAGGCATTCTACTAGACGACTGGCCGCTCTCTTCAAAAAAAAAAAAAAAGCCAACATCAAAGATATTTCTTTTTTAAAAAGGCACAGGCGCTCCATAAAAGATAAAAGGCCACAAAAGAGACAGGACAAAGACATACAAAGCATGATCCTAGATCGGATACTGAATGGGGGGAAAATGGCTCCAAGAGACAACACTGGGACAATCGGTGAGATCTGAGTATGGACAGTGCTTTAGCTATACGACTGGACAAATGTCAAACTTCCTGAATTTGATTATTACACCGTGGTGAGAAGAGGGAATACACTTGTTTTTAGGAGATACTTGCTGAAGCATTGAGAAGTGAGGTGTTTGCAACTTATGTTCCAGTGGTTCATAAACTTATGTCTGTAAATATCTCAGATACGATATATACACATATAGATACATAGAGAAAGCAAATGTGGCAAAATATTAAATTTTGGTCCAGATGAGGGGTATAGGAGAGTTCACTGTCTTATTTTTACAACTTTTCTGTAGTTCTAAATTTTTTCCCCCAAATTCCAATAGAATGGGCGAGGGTTTTCCCTCCCCAAGGTACAAAAGCATTACCCAGCAAACCACTTATTAACTGGAAAGAGGAAAATGTGCCTTATCAATGAGCAGCCCCGATGGTCACCACTTTTATCAAGGGTTCCAACTTGACCAAGTTTCCACCTGACAGTCTTTGTCACCTGAAGGGCTAGGATATAAGGAACAGGCACCAGCTCTGCATCTGTTTGCTTGCCAAACCTGTTTAACCCAAATCTAATACAGCCTCTAGTCTAGACAGAACTTCCAGGTCACAGAGAACACAAGGAAACAGGGGCAAATCGAATGATGCCTTGGGAAAACAGTCAAACCAACCTAGGATGTGAGGCATTCTACATGATGCCCTGGCCTCCAGTCTTCAAAAGTATAGTGATGGGGGCCAAGTTGGTAACACATGAACCAGAGATCATCCTTAACATCTCAGGAAGAGAGCCATCGGGCATTCTTATGTGCCTGCATGCAGTGCGGTAGGATGTAAACAGCACCCCCTATCTATGAAGTATTTTTGCCCCCCCCAAAAAGCACCCCAAAACAGAAACAAAACCCCACAAATCCGGATTGGATCAACGACAGTTTTATAAGAAAACAGAGGGATGAACGAGTACATTACACCACAGCGGGAGAGAGAGAGAGCACAGTGAGAAAACTCAGGGGTGTGGGCATTCTATAAGACAAAAGACCAGCTTTCTTCAACAAATAAATGGCAAGGAACCAATAGGGGAGAGACCATTATAGATTAAAAGAGGCTTCCGAGATCTATCAGCTAAATGCACAAGTGGAAACTGAAACCCGATTTGCAACAAACTAACTGTAAAAAAGCATTTATCTATGAGACAAGGGGGGGAAGTTGAGCACTGACTAGGTATTAAATGATATTAAGTAGCTACTCTTAATTGTTTGGGCATGATGGCTATGTTAAATAACGAAGTACTTATTTCTTAGGGATATACTGGAATATTTGTGCATAAAATGATTTAATGGTTGAGTCTCCTTAAAATAATGTACTGAAGTACAGAAGGGAGATACGGCAGTATGACTAAAAAAAGATTCGCCATATGTTGATAACTACTGAAACTGAGGGAAGGATACATGGGATTTCATTTATTTATACTATTCCTTCTATATTTTTGTAATGCAATTCATTTTAGAAGTCAGTGTTGTAAAAAAGAAAATAGTGGGGGAACTAGTCTAGAGTAAAGGAGACATGAACTAAATGCTGTGTGAACCAAGACTGAGTCCCAGTGGTGGTGGTGGGGGGAGCTATAAAAGGCATTCTTCAAACAATGGGACAGTCTGAAAATGGGATAAATTATACTATGGAACTATGGCAAAATTTCTTCGTATGATAATGGTGTTGTAGGAGAAGAACGTCCTTCCTCTTCAGAGACGCATACTACAGTGTTTATAAATGAACAGTGTTTATAAATGACGCCTGTGACTTATTTTGAAATGGTAAAGACCCAAAAAAGTATATGTGGAGAGAAAGAGAAAGAGAGAAGGAGGGAAAGGCGCCTGGGTGGCTCAGTGGGTTAAGCCTCTGCCTTCGGCTCAGGTCACCATCTCAGGGTCCTGGGATCAAGCCCTGCATCAGGCTCTCTGCTCAGCGGGAAACTTGCTTCCTCCTCTCTCTCTGCCTGCCTCTCTGCCTACTTGGGCTCTCTGTCTGTCAAATAAATAAATAAATAAATAAATAAATAAATAAATAAATAAATAAATAAAATTAAAAGAGAGAGAGAAGGAGGGAGAATATGGCAAAAACATCAGCAAAATGCAGGATTTAGGTGGAGGAAGGTAGACTAGTGCTCATTGCACTATTCTATCAATTTCAAAGTTTTCATTAAAACATTGGAGCAGGGACGCCTGGGTGGCTCAGTTGGTTAAGCGGCTGCCTTCGGCTCAGGTCATGATCCCAGCGTCCTGGGATCGAGTCCCACATCGGGCTCCTTGCTCGGCAGGGAGCCTGCTTCTCCCTCTGCCTCTGCCTGCCTCTCTGTCTGCCTGTGCTCGCTCTCTCTCTCTCTCTAACAAATAAGTAAAAAATAAAAAATAAAAAATAAAAATCTTTAAAACATTGGAGTGATTGAGATAAAATAATGCCCCCCCATCACTGTCTCCACCAGGATACTTGGAACTAGCCTACCTTGTTTCCTCTTGCACCCCTACCATCTAGCACAAGATCCAACACATACTAAACACCAGTTGAATGGATAAGTGTACCTGCCAAGCAACTGGGGCTTCTAGAAAAGATCATTAATTGCTTCCCCTTTTGAACCCATGCTAAATCCCACCATTCCTTCATTTCCTCTAAGAATTAACCTTTCCTTGCTCTGAACTTCCATAACACTTGCAGTTTCTAGTATTCTATGATTTTGATATTCAAGAAGAGAGGGCCTACAAGGTGATACATGATGGAAAAGCATCTGAGATAGGTCTAGAAAGATGAGCAGGTTTAAAGAAAAGAGATAGCAAAGGAATCCCACAGTCCACACTCACTCAGGTATCCTAGTCCAATGCAGGGGAGTCAACCTGGTTTTACTCTCTCTCTCATCCAGCAAAGATGTTCAGTCATCAGGTCAAGTCCATTTTACTTCCTCCATCTCATAAATCAACACCCTTCTTGCAACCACAAGTCTTCTGAACCAGTTAAAACTCACTGTTTATGCTTTTACCATTACCCCTAAATCCTTGTCCCCCTGCTTTGGATCCTGGTTCTTTCTAAAACCCACACAAACTCAATCCTTGTCTTATCAAAATTCTTCCTTGGTGGGGGGGGTTGCCTGGCGGACTCAGTCAATTAAGCATCTGCCTTTGGCTTAGGTCATGATCCCAGGATCCTGGAATCCAGCCCCACGTCAGGCTCCCTGCTCAGTGGGGAGACTGCTTCTCCCTCCTCCTCTCCCACTGCCCGTTTGTGCCCTCTTGCTCTCTCTGTCAAGTAAGTAAACAAAATCTTAAAAAAGAAAAAAAAATTCTTCCTTGGCTCCGTACTGACCAGAGGAGAAGGTTTTTCATTCTTCCGCCTGACATCCTAGACTCTGTGATCTGATTCCTGCTAACCACCCAAACACACACCTTAAGTTCTATGTTTCACATTATACTTCTAAGTAACAGTCTCTGCAAGGCGAGTCAGGGACAAGAGTTGATAAGGAAACAAATATTTCCAAAGAGAAAGAACGTTTGCTGTTCTTTGTTGCTTTTGTTTTTGTTTTTAGTAATTGAGAATCACATGAAAACAACTGCAAAACATAAGTTATTCTTGTCATTTTTTCTACTTCTTGGACATTTATTTCATAGTGGCTCTGGTTCTCCAAAAATAATCTTTCCCCCTTTTTCTCCTTTTCCCTTTTTCTCCTTCCTTTCCCCCTTCCTTTCTCTGTAATCCAACTCCCACTCCCTCTTCCCCCTCACCCCACCTCTGTTTCAGAATTGCACAATAGGCAAGAATCACCTACATTCCAGGCTGAAGAGAAACAACCCAGTCTTAGAACAATAGGGTTTCAGGACCGTGGAGAGCTGCACACGGGTCTACCTGTGTTCCATGCTTCCTGGGGCATTAACAGACAAGGCACTATTCTTGCCTCACTTGAAAAATTCTCCCTCACCCTTTCAGCTTCATCTATTCAGACGTCACCTCCTCTTGGAAGCCCTCCTGAGCCATTCCCTCCTCCCCACCACCCGACTGTGCCAAGCTAATGCATCCTCCCCTTTTCCAGAGTGCCCTAAGTTGTCCTTATCCTTCCTCTCTTATACAAATACTTCAATGTGTACTTTGTACCACCAACTCATCTAGGCTCTGCAGACACAAATGAGAGCATGCTTGTAAAGGTCCATGTTTGTCGGAGTTTACATTCTATCAGGAGACGGAAAACGTGTAAGATGACAATAACTATGAATCAAATACAAAGCATGCAAAGTGATGGTATAATGGGGACAAGGCAACACTACATACTGTGGTCACAGAAAGAAACTCTGAAGAGAGAAAGTTTGAGCCCTTTGAGTATCAGGAGGAAGAGACTTCCAGGCACGGAGGGCTAATGAGTGTAAAGTCCTCATGTGGGGCTGAGATGAGCGTTTTCAAGGAATAAAAGGAGGCCAGTGTGGTTGAGGTTGTAAGCAATGGAGAGAGTGTTAGTGGGTTAGGAAATGAGGTCAGAGATCTGAGCATGAGCTAAATCCTGGAAAACCTTGTAAGCTAGCATGGAGAGTCTGTGCACGTGTGGTGGGAACCTAATGAGCACGGAAGGGACTGAAGCAGGTGTGTAGTTTTGATGGACAGGTGGCTGGGGCTGTTCTGTCATCGCCTGGATGTGAGCATCCACCTGGGATTCAGCCACATCGTCGGTGCTCAGTGCGGGGCCATGCAATGTGGGATGTCTGTGTAAATGCTTGAGGAGCAAATGAAAGGGCACACGCATAGGACATGTTGAGGGGCAGAGGTTAGGACAGGCTTTGCATGGGAAACATGTATCTTCTGACCTGGAAAGAGAGTCAGTGTCATTCCAGCCTCCTCCCTGCTTCTCTCGCTGACCATATCCAGCCAGTCATCTGGTTCCATTGATTCTTCTGTCAATATCCTTCTCTATCAAAGCCATCCACTTGTGTTCATCCTTCCAGCCCCAGCGTGCCCAGACCACTGCATAAGCTTCCTCCATAGTTTGCCCATTTCCCATCTCTTTCCTGCTTGTCCATCCCTGAAGATGCTTAAATCCCAGGTGTGACCCTGTTCCTCCTCTGCCCCAACCCTCCCACTGCTTTCTCCAGAACCGAATGCCAACACCACTATTTACCAGCCCTCAGGCAACTCCTGTCTCTCTCTCCGAGTCTTGGGAACATGAACTGATTAAACTAGATTATTCTGTTCCCAGATCTAAGATGCTGGTATTGTCATCCTTCCCTTTCCTTTTAAATCTCCTTCATTTTTTGGATGCCTGGGGGCCCAGTTGGTTAAGGGACTGCCTTCAGCTCAGGTCATGATCCTGGAGTCCCAGGATTGAGTTCCCACATGAGGCTCCTGGCTCAGCAGGGAGTCTGCTTCTCCCTCTGACACTCCTCCCTCTCATGTTCTCTCTCTCTCTCACCCTCTCTCCCAAATAAATAAAATCCTGAAAAAAATAAATAAATCTTCATTTTTATGATTTTTTTTAAGTAGGCCCCACGCCCAGCATGGAGCCCAATGCAGGGCTGGAACTCATGACACGAGATCAAGACCTGAGTTGAGATCAAGAGTTGGATGCTCAAAAGACTGAGTCATCCAGGAGCGCCCCCCCCCCCGTTCTTATGATTTTAAAAAATTTTTTATTTCTTACTTACAATCCTATTTTTTAACCAACCCAATGTTGGGGTCGAACTCATGACCCTGAGATCAAGAGTAGCATGCTCTACTGACTAAGCCAACCGGGCCCCCCATTTTTGGTGATGTTTAATTGTGGTGGGGCAGTATAGTGCCACGGGGAAGGCCTGGGTGGGAATCCTGCTTCCACCGTGGAGCAACTTAACCTCTGGGTGCTTCTGCTTCCTCACCTGGAGAATGACAATAGCAACATCTGCCTTATGAAATAAAGACAAAGACCTCAAGTAAAGCACTTAGAGCTTCCCCCAACCATGGCACTCAACCAAGTGTGTATTGTTTTGGTTGCTGCTGTCACTACAACTATGAATGGACAAGTGTATGTGTTTACTGAGCACTGGGTCAGCCCTTCACATCTGTGAGGAGACCAGGGATCAGCAAGCTACCACGTATCCCAGCACCTGTGTTTGCACGGTCACCTGCGTTTGCACGGTTTCAAACTAGGCATGGTTTTTACACTTGTAAAAGGTGCAGGGGGTTAGGGTAGGGGAAGGAATGAAGGAAGAAGAACATTTCACGGCTCATGAAAATGACACAGAATTCAAATTCCAGGGCCCATAGGCAGGGTCACTGGGACACAGCCACGCCCATCGCTTCACCTCTGCTTCCTTTCATGTTATAATCCTACAGCTCACAAAGCCTGAAATATTTACTATTCAGCCCTACACAGGTTTGCCAACCCTAGACCAGGGCTTGTCCTCTAGACAACTCCACAAAGGAAGGCTCCTTTCCCCCTTCCTTTCTCTATAATCCAACTCCCACTCCCTCTCCCTCTCCCTCCTCACCCCACCTCCGTCTCAGGACTGCACAGGAGGCAAGAATCACCCACATGCTAGGCTGAATAGAAACAACCTGCCTTAGAAAAATAGGGTTTCAGGACCACGGAGAGCCCATGCAATTAAGGGGAAGAATTCGCACCCAGGTCTTTCTAGGTTTGCAGCAGCATGAACCGTCAAGTCACTACACCTTGGAACCTTGAAAGCGCATAACGGACTCGAAGTGGGACGCCTGGGCCATAGTCTAGGACATGAACTCGAGGAAGGGCTTCTGGAAGTAGGGTTCAATCCCCCTAAATTTCTCTACCGTTACATCAGAGGCCTGACATCCAGTCCTGACAGCACCACTGATCCTCAGCGTGACCCTGGGAAGTCAGGGCTGGGGGGATCGTGGGAGCGTGAGTGTGGGTTTTGGGACGCGAACACCCCTGGGCCAACCGCCCCTCCTCCACGGAGCTATGTTGCCCTTTCTGTGAACAGCAAACAATGGGATCTTCCTTCTAGTGTTTTGGGTGGGTTGAATTAGAGTCTCCCTGCTTCCTACCTTTGTCCCACTTTCTCTCTCTCTCTAGGCCACTATTTTTCCGTATGAAAAATGATGAGACCTTTCCGCCCCGACGCTCTGGGATGGGGATATCGTACATGTCTTATTTTAGCTCCACACGCCACGATTCAAGTTTACTGGGAGGTTGTACCCTCGTTTCTCTGGAAAAGGTCTCGTCAGGTTAGGCTGGAGGCGCAGGGGAGGTTTAGCTGGCTGAGGAGCAGGGACGTCCGACCCTTTGCCAATTCTAGAGAGGGACCCGGGTGCAGGCCCCAAGGCACAGGATGGAAGCCAGCTAGAAGCGGGGTTTGCTCATAAAATAATCAACCGGATGAAAAGGACGTGACCGGAGTTTGAGGAAATGATGTTGAATTAATTTGAATGGAGTCAGGATGGACTGGGAGGAGTTAAATGTGTCAGGCCTGGGCTGACCTGGCCTGACCCAACCCCAGCCGAGAGGCACCGGATGGGACCAGACAGTGCTGACACTGGAGGTGGGCGACTCCTGAGGAAGAACTCCGCTGGGGAGCTCAGGACACGCGGTGTCCCCGCCCCCCTCGTCCCTGCCACCCCCCACCCCACAGCTCAGGCTGGTGTCTTGGGCGACTCCCTGCACAACTGTGGGCCTCGGCGCCCCCGTTTTATCAAGTGAGTTCTAATAATAACTCCGCAGCAGAGATGTTATGGGAAGGGTGTGAGATCGCTCACGCACAAGAGCCTCGTCTCTCAAAAGATAAAAGACAAAGACTGAAAAGTAGCCAATGACACGCAAGGTGACATGTTCAGGATGAAGTGAATGGTATGGACACTTGCAACTCACGCTGAACTGCTAAAGAAGTAATGACAAGGTGGGCTGGAGTATGGGCTGGAATACGACAGAGGGACAGACACAGGACACAGCCAGCCTCGTCACAGGGTAACGGCTGACTCTGAGGGGTGGGTACATGGGAGCTCACTCCAAAATGCTTTCCAATTTTCTGTTTGAAAATTTTTCAGGGACGCCTGGGTGGCTCAGTTGGTTAAGCGGCTGCCTTCGGCTCGGGTCATGATCCCAGCGTCCTGGGATCGAGTCCCACATCGGGCTCCTTGCTCGGCAGGGAGCCTGCTTCTCCCTCTGCCTCCGCCTGCCTCTCTGCCTGTGCTCGCTCCTGCTCTCTCTCTAACTAATAAATAAATAAAATCTTAAAAAAAAAAAGAAAAAATTTCAAATAAAATGCTGCACAGGAAATAAAGAGCTTTGACGTCCGTTAACTGCTAAGCTATCAGGAGGGGTGAACGGAGAGCGTGCGAGCCCAGCGCTGTGTCTCTGGGGTCACGCGGCCCCGAGCCGGCATCTGTTTGCACACCCGCACAGTGGGACTCTTAGAGCATTCCCTTCGCAGGGCTGTGGTATCAGATCGGAGCCCCGTACCTAGTAAGCGCCTAATAAATATTCGCTAGAATGGGGTGCCCCCAGCAAGCTGTGAGACTGGTACTGCTATCTCCATTTCACAGAGAAGACAAGTGGGGCTCAGAGAGGTTGGGCAACCCCCCCAGGGTCACACAGCAAAGAAGTGGCTTTCTTCGTGGAGGAGGGACCGCAGGTTCCCAGAACCAAAAACAGTCCCCAGGCCCTAAGTCCGTTCCTTGAGCTCACCGGATAGGATGAAGAAGATGCCAGAAACGAAGGCCAGAATGGTCCTCTGCGGGCGGATGTGTCCGATGTTACTGATGACGAAGGCCGTGAACACTAGGAAGAGACTGACCATGGGGAATGGGGTGGCCGTGCGCACCGTCTCTGAAGGAAGGGTAAAGGGCGAGACAAGGGGTGAGGGGGGACTTTGCGGGGGGCGACACCTCCCCATTCCCCTGGCCCCTCCTCTTGCAGGCCCCGCCCCTTTGCGAGCCCCTCCCCTTTCCGATATTTCATTGCTGACCCTTTCACCCAGGCCACACCCCCTTAAGTCGACCCCACCCCTTCCTATGGACTCCACCCACTGCCCAGGCCCCGCTCCATCAACTTGGCTCCTCCTCCTCCTCATCCAACCACTGCCTTCTTTCAAGCCTCCGCTTCCTCCCCTCCACCCCACCCCTTTCCTGGTGTTGCCCTTTCTCCCAGGACTCGCCCCCTCCCCTTTGTCCAGGCCCCCTGCTTCCCCTCACTCAGAATATTCTCCGTGTTTTCCGTCACCAAGTTGATCTCCGGTTCAAGGAAATACTCCGAGGCCACACAGCGACCCTTCTCCCGGCCTGGGGTAAGAATCGAAAGCAAAGCTGGATGAGGAGCAGGTGGTACAGTGGGGAGACCCCGGGATGGGTTTATGAGGCTTGATCCAGGGATTACTGTCTATACTATTCTTAGGGGGTGGTCACAGAAGGGGGTGCACAGGAGGTCTGGGAGCTCCTCTTCTGAGCTTCCCTGGAGACCCATGCATGGAGGACAGGGCTGGAACCCTGGGTCCCAATGAGGAGGGGCTGTGGGCCAGGACTTCTGAATCCCTACGGAGGATTGGGGGGAGCAGGGATTCCAAGGAGGAGGGTCTCTGCGGTTGCTGGAGGGCATGGATTCTTTATTCTGCTCATTCAACACTGGAACTATGCAGGGGACAAGCTCTGATGCTAGACTCTTGCTTCTAAGTGGGGACTCTCCAGGGATTAGGGGCTTGGCATGGGGGCTCTTAGATCCAGGAAATAAAGGGCTAGAAACTGGGTCTCCAGGTAGAAATTTGCCTCTCCGGGAGAGGAAACAGGGTCAGTTTCTGGATTTCTAGAACCCGAGGGATGAAGTGTGGAGAAGGACCCTCGGGTCCCAGGCAAGGCAAGGGCAACTGAATGGAGGACAGGTAGGGTCTGTACCTGCGAAGAAGCAGACTCGCCAGAGGCCGGCATGCAGCGCCATCTTGACCTCCGTGGTCTGGTTCTGCGGCAGCACCGTCCCCTCCTCCATGTACAGCCAGTAATCAGTGCTGACCGCGATGCCCACCAGCAGCAGGCCACACGCGCCGAACACGCTGCTCAGCAGGGTCAGGGCGCGGCTGCTGCAGTGACTCATCCTCAGCGGCGGGGGGCGCCCTGCGGGGCCTGAGACGCAAGAAGAAGCTGCGGCCTTGGAGAGCCCTGCTGGGACTAACTAGAGTCCCCAACTCCATGCAGCCACCTGGGACACCGACTCCAAGCTAGAGACACCATTTCGTAAACTAAAAACTTCTCAAATCTGACCTCCGTGCCCTAACCCATGACCCTATTTCTGGATTTGAACCGGTGACATCAACTGTTGACCCTCAACCCCAGGACTGGTCTTGCCAAACCTGATACTTGTGTTCTGGCTCTCGGTCCTGATGAGAGACACCACACGGGATCCCCGACCCCAGGATCAGTTTTTCAACCATAACCTGCAGCCCAGATGCACAGACTGAACCTTAGCTCCAACCATGTGCCTGGACCTGGTTCCCAAATATCATAACTCTGAATAGAAACTCACTTTCCATATTCTCAATGCCAAAACCAGGCCCTCCAACCCTCACCTTGTGCCCTGACCAGCGACCTTAACCCTAGACACCAGACCTCCCCAGAATCCTTAACCTTGAGCCTGGGCTCAAAAACGATTACACCGATCAGGCATTTCAATACCAGAACCAAGCATATTTCCCCAATCCTGCCTCCTGGCACCCTGACCCCTTTCTTTTGGACTCTGCTAAATAATTACCAGAAATCCCCCAAGTAGGTCACTAACTAGAACCCCAAGGGTCCTACTAACCAAAAATCTACTAACCAAGACCTGAGCAGAGGTCTAAACCTTGGTTTAAACCCTTGGATCTCATCTTGACCTTTTTTTTTTTTTTTTTTAAATTTCTTTAGGATTCTATCCATTCATTTGACAGAGAGAGAGCACAAGCAGGCAGAGAGGCAGGCAGAGAGAGAGGGGGGAAGCAGGCTCCCCGCTGAGCAGAGAGCCCGATGTGGGGCCCAATCCCAGGACACCAGGATCATGACCTGAGCCGAAGGCAGAGGCTTTAACCTACTGAGCCACCCAGGCGACCCTCATCTTGACCTTTAATAGTCAAGTCTAACACCAGGACTGTGACCCATGACCTTCTAACTTTGATCCTGTGCCTTGACCTTAATTTGGTACCTCAATCTGAGATCATGGCTCATGACTCAGATCTCAGGTTTCAGAACCTGAATTCCCCCCATCCCAGATCCAGGCAGGTCCCTGAACTTAGGATGCTGGGACTGTCCTGGATCCCAGGACACCGGGACCTGAGACCTGGAGCCTGGATTTTGGCTAGAGATTCCAGAATGTCAAAACCATGATCTGGGACCCCCTTCCCCTCCAACTCAGTACCCTAGACCATCCTTGAAACTAGGGATCAGTGCTCTGAACCCTAAAACCCCAAATCAGGAAGCCCAGGATCCCCATCCCCCTCATCCCCCTTGGCTGTCACAAGATCCCCAAATTCCCTATCAGAGATTTTGGACTCCAACTTCCATGCTAGGACTCCTAATTACAAAACTCTTTTCAACATCTAGCCTGGAACTCTGACCCCTCTAACACCGGGCCCTCAAAACAAGAGATCCCCAGTTCATAGCTGTGGCCTTCCGAATTCCAGTCAAATATCTAGAGATTCTAACCCAGGAGCTCCTAATCTCTTATCTACCACCCTGACCGCCCCCCCTCAACTTCTCCCTAAATTGCACAATTCTGATTTGCGGGACTCAACTTGGCATCCCCATCCTATCTCAGCCAAAGACCATCCCTGAATACCAGTGATCCCCATCATCTTTTTTAACTATGAAGGTTAAGACCCCAAAACACTCCCCATCAATGCAGCCAAGCCTTGACACCTGGCTTTCTCTAATCGGAATTCTCAAAGCCTTGAAACTCTGCCCCATGCCAGTAAGGATCTTGGAGACAACTGCAAGATCTTGGATCTTGGACAACTTTCATCACCCCCGCCCCTCCCCCCCATCTCAGCACCCAGAGCCCCCATCCCACCAGGCCCCACCCCCCAGCCTCCTGGAGGAGTCAGGGATCCGAGTCTGGCAGAGCTCTGACCAGCTTTTCCTCCCATCCCCCGTCCCAAGGCTTGACCGCCAGCTGCCTCCTGTTCCAGCCCGCTCAGCTCAGAAACAAGCATCGAAAACCCAGTCACCCCGATTGTCTGGTCCCAAGTAGCTGACCTCAGCTCCCCCCGCATCTCCCCCCGCCCCCGGGGCTCCTTGGACTCCCAGCCGGGACCTTGCCCGTTGACACCTTTCTACTTCCCCCTTGAAACGCCTTCCTCCTTCGCTCGGATTCCGTCTCACTCCAAATGGCCCGCCCAGATCGCCTCATTCTCCTCCAGCCCTTCCTCCTTGGGGACCCTCCCCCAGACCTGGAGCCACCTTCTTACCCTTCTTTATCTAATGGAACCTCTCCTGGATTCAGGGATTCGGGTCCCAGGGGTCCCATTCTCCACGCCCCAAGTCTAAACTCCGTCTCCCTCCAATCTCTTCAGGAATGTATTCCCCGTTTCTGGGGACCCCTTCTCAGATCCTGCTCTCACCGGCCCGGGCCCTCCCGCCTTCCTCCAGGACCGCCTCCCTCAAGGACCCGGCCGGCACCCTCCTCAGGGCCCACGGTCCCTAAGACTGGGACATTAAGAGTTGCCCCACTCCAGAACCCTAGGACCCCGTCCTCCCGGCTTCCCTAGGCCCAATGTCCCCTCCCCCCCCCCCCCCACTGCCTCCTGAAGTCGGGCGTCCTGAGCGCCAGAATCCCACACCCCGGGGCCACTCAGACCGCGTTTAGCCCCAACCCCCGGCTCCCAGCCGCCTCAAGAGGAGCCCCCACTCCTTCCAGGACCCTCCCCTCGCGCTCACCTCGCTCAGGGCTGGGCGCACGCTCCGGGCCGCGGGCCCCGCAGCCGCATGACCGGCCCCGCGGCTTCCCCCGGCCGCCGCCGCCGCCACCGGGGTCGCCGGTGCCCGCGCCCCCCGCCCCCGCCCCGGAGCCCGGCGTCCCGGCCCCCTCCCGGCCTCCCACCCCCCACCCCCCGCGCCCGCGGCCTCACTCGGCGGACGGCGCCGGGAGCTGAGACCCGCGGCCGCTCATTGGCTACTGCGGAGGAGGGGAGGGGCGGGGAGGGAAGGGGAGGCTGCGGGGAGGGAGGGAGATGGGCCTCGAGAATGGGGGAGGCAGGGAGGGAAGGAGAATAGAGAGCCCGAGAGGGGCAGGGGCACCCTGAGAGGCAGACAGACAGAGCCGAGGACCTAGACTCCCACCGAGACCTCGAGGCTGAGGAGTGCTGAGACTCGCAGGTCTGGCGACTGGGGGAAACACCGAGGGGGCCTACAAGAGACAGAGAGGAGGAGAGGCAGAGATCAGGTCTAAGACCCCGCTGTCCTCGGGCTCAGAGCTTCGGGGGCTCTGGAAGTGGCCAGGTCGGAGAGACAGAGAGACAGGGAGACGCTCACAGGCCCTGGGCTGAGAGATGCTGAGACCCAGACACCTTGAGCTAGGGAAAGAGACGGACAGAGGGGGGGAGACAGAGACCCTGAGAAGGAGAGAGAGCAGGGGCAATCCTGGGGCTCCCCTGATAAGGACTGGGGCTCTGGCCAGGCCTGGGGCGGAGCCTGGGGTCTGGGCGGCTGGAAGAGGCGGGAGGGGGCGTCCCGGGCCGGGGTCCCCAGAGCTGCAGGCGGGCGCAGAGCGGAGCCGGGTCCTGCAGCCGCCGCGGAGCCGGGAGCCGGGCCAGCCCCCCCCCCCGCCGTGATGTCAGCGGGGCCACTCTTAAAGGGGCAGGCCGCCCGCCGAGGGTCGGAGCGGGGGCTGGGGGCGGCGGGCGGAACACGCGGGGTACTGCTACGGTGCTGGGGGAGCCAAGGGGAGCCCCAGCATCCAACCGGACTGAGTCCCGGAAACCCAAGAACCTGCAGGGCCGAAGAGATGCCGGGGCTCCCCGAGGGAGCCTGCGAAGCTTTGGGGCTCAGTCCCCTCCAAGCACAGACACAGACACACCGTTCAACGGGCCTGCCCCGGTCCGGGACTACATTTTCCATCAGCCCTGGCGGTGAGGGGCCGCACTTGGGGGGAAGGGTCCGCCGCGGTGTCTGCTGGGAACTGTAGTCTGTTGGGACCGTTCCTCGGCGCGCACGCCCCCCACCCCCACGTCCGCAAGTGGGTCAAGGCTAGGAGGCCCCGCGGGCGCGTCCGCCCGTCTTCCGGCTCGCTGGCTGACTCCAGTTCGCGGGCTCTGCTCGTCTGGTTTCTGTCTCCGGGTCTCTCCGTAGGAGACCTGCCTTTCATCTCCCCTCTCGGGACTGCGCCCACCCCCGCTCCAGTCTCTGGGTCTCAGTGTGGGTCTGGGAGCTTGTGCATGGCTCCGGGTGAGTAGGTGCATGCCTGCGCCTCTGGGCCGGGGGTCCCTCCCTGACACTCCCCGAGGTCTGTGTGTCCATCTCTACCTCCTTGTGCACGTGCCCACTTGGGTCCTCGCCGCGGCACCCCTGCCTCCCCCCACGCCCGGCCTCTGCTCTTTCTCTCTGGCGCTGTGGCTACCTCCTCCCCACTTTCCGGCTCTCCGCGCTTCCCCTCGCCCTCTGCCGCCCCGCCCCCCAGCCTCTGGGTGTGTGTTTCCGTGTACAGTCCCCGGCCCACCTCCACACCCCCTTCATTCTGCGCGCTTAGAAGAAAACATCCAAACACTTCAGCATCAGCATCCCAAATTTATTCTCCGGCAGCTGGGGCCAGGTGGGAGAGCCAAAGAGAAGAGTGGGCGCGGGGAGGAGGAGAGAGTCCCGGAGAGTGGCAGGCACGGGGTTGGGGGGGGGTGGGGAGCAGGAGGGAGGAGGGGTTCCGAGCAGGACTGGAGCCATGCACCTGGCAGGCGAGCAGTGATGGGTTTAGGGTGGGGGCGCCTAGAACAAAAGCTGATTGAGAACAGCTGGGGTAAGACTCCTTCACACATCCCAGGAATCCCTAGAGTGTAGAAGAGGAGCACTGGAGCATGGGGGCACAGCCTCCCACTTACTCCAGAATGGGTTGGGGGAGTTCGGAGGTGGGGGGTTATTCTGGAATCCAAGTCTGGAACAGCCCGCCCCTTGAGACTATTTCCCAGAAAGGGGGGGGGGGGAGAAAGGAAGGAAGGAAGAAGGAAAAGAAAAGAAAAGAAAAAGAAAACCGAGAGGCACAGATTCTACCGAAATGGAGTCTAGAACCCCGTGGAACTGGGAGAGTGGTGGCCCTTCTGGAACCTGGTGGAGCAGAGTCCCGAACACTGAGGTGCGGGAGAATCCAGGGCTCAGCACAGCAGAATCTAGAACGCGGTGCGGCTCTAGAGGCTGTACGGAGGGTAGAATGCCAGGGACGCTGGGGAGGGGCGCCTGGCCCCCACAGGGCAGAGGCTAGAATGCTGGGGAGCAGATCTAGAGTGGGGAGGGGGTGAACAGGGGGCTAAGGCCGGCCTGGGGAGGCAGCGGTGGGGACACCTAGTGGCGGCGGGAGAGATTACATGACTGGCACAGGCGGTGGGCTGACGGGGCTGCGGGCGTCGGGGTGCACGAAATCCGGGTTCACGTAGGTGAAGCCTTGGAAGTCGGCCTGGTCGATGCTGGCCAAAACTAGGCGGTCCGGCGGGGTCAGCGCGGGCGCCGCCCGCGTGAAGAATTTGTCGAAGTTCTCGCCGCTGCGTCCACACTGGGGGGAGCACAGGGAGGGAAAGATGAAATTCTCTGAGCTCCTTGGGTGCCCCCTCCGGGTCCCCTCCGTCCATCTCCTGTCTCGTTTGGAACCTCTGCACATCCTTCAGGGCCTCTGCATCTCCCGCTACGGCGTCTCCACAGAGGGACCCCCACCCCACCTCCACATATAGGAACTGGAGCTCTTGGGCACCGCACACACCCCCCCCAACCCGAAGGACCAGGAATCCTCCCGCAAGGTGCTGACCGGACGGGGTCTGAAGGGAGGCGCGATCTCCAGCCGTTCCAGGCGCTCCCAGTCCATCCAGCGGAAAAAGCCATGAGCACGGATGGCGGGCTCCCCGTCGGGCCCCGAGCCCAGGCGTTTCGCTGGGTGCTTAGTTAGGAACTGTGGGAAACACAGAGACAGACAGACAGACAGAGTCCCAGACAGGGAGGCACAGAGAACGAGCAAGAGAGAAAGACAAAAACAGAAGAACAGAGACACAGGGTAGAGACCCAGAGGGAGAAGAAGAGCAAGGGCGAACGGGGGGGGGGGGGGGGGGGGGGAAGAAAGAGGAATGGGGGAGAATAAATGAGAATGAGATAGATGAGCTCCAATCCCAGAGACCCGGGGACAGACAGAGAAAGAGAAAAATCATGGCATCAAGGTACGAGGGGCAAGGAACCCAGAAAGAGGAAGGGCACAGCAAAGAATCCCCGAAAGAGAAGGAGGGAAAGAGAAGGAGAGGAAAAGGGAGAGATGAAGGGAGGGAGAGGGAGAGAGACAGCGGTTGGAGACCCAGAGCAAAGGGGGAATAGAGAGCCCAAGGGGGGGAGATAGAGGCCCAGGGGAATGGCAGAAACCCAGAGAAGGTGGGGGGGGGGTAAGATGCAGAAAGAGAGGGTGGAGATTTAGGACACAAACCCCCAGAGAGAGGGGTAGAAACACAATATGAAGGCAGAGACTCAGAAAGAGAGGAGAGTTCCAGAAAGAGAACAGAGATCGAGTATGTGTGCATTGGGGGTAAGAGGGAAATAGACACCCAGAGAGAGGGTCACAAAGATGCGAGAGGTCAATGGGGATCCCCCGGGGACACAGAGGAAAGGTGGAAACACAGGAAGCCCCATCGAATGTAGATGGAGCAGAGGTAGGAGACAGAAGCCGGAGAGCGACAGTCAGAGAGAATGGAGACAGGAGCCGGAAGCAGAAGGGTGCCAATGCTTGTTGAAAAGCTGCCACGGGCTAGGCTCTTTCTCCTGCACTAACTCCATAACCCAGGGAGAGGAGGCGGGCTCCCGGAGTCTGGGTGGCTTGCCCAAGATCCCACAGGAAGAGAAGTGGCAAGAGTTAGGTTCACCTGACCCACCCGGCTCTGGAGAGGAAGGCCCTGGTCTTCCAGCTCTGCCTGCAGTGAGCTGGGGAGTGAGTGCTGCGGAGGGGAAGGAGGCCAGAGGCCATCCTTGGACTGGAGGTGACAGCAGGACCGTCCAGCAGTGTTCTGACGACATCTCTATGACACAAACTTTTCTAGCAGATGGAAGGGCAGTAACTTCAGGGGTGGGAGCCTTTTTCTAACGAGCACAGAGCCACTGTATGGGAAGCCCAGGATGCTGGTGGTGGGGCACAGGGGTCGTCTGGAGACTCTGGGGGTCAGGGGGCTCTC
This sequence comes from Taxidea taxus jeffersonii, assembly GCA_003697995.1. Lineage (NCBI taxonomy): Eukaryota > Metazoa > Chordata > Mammalia > Carnivora > Mustelidae > Taxidea > Taxidea taxus. The sequence continues at coordinate 49,705 of RCUC01000839.1, forward strand.
ACCCCCTTGCAGATCGCCACGGCTTCTCGGGAAAGCGACTTGGGGTAAGTGACGGTTTGTTCCATGATGGCCTGAAACAGCTCTTCCTCATCCTCCCCATCAAAAGGGGGCTGAGAAAATAGAGGCATAGAGTCAGGGACTTGACAAGCTGGCCCTCCCCAACTTCCACACCCTCACCACCCAGCAGGAACACGAACACCCCCTCAACACCCCAGGGGAAAATTGCACCAGGTGACCAAAGATTTCTCTCTTTTCTCTCAGACTCTCTGCTTTCCTATCTCAGATGCACCAGCTCTCTGGACCTCCTTGCTGTTCTGTCTCTCTCTGCTATGCAAATCAGCAGGGCGTTAATTAGGCAATATGTCACTTAAATAGAAGAGAGACAAAAAATGCAGGTAAAAAAACTGTAAAAGTTGCTTCCAGTCTTCTGGGCTTAGGAAAAGCAATACCAAAGGAAGGATTCCTTTCTTTCTTTCCTTCTTTTTCTTTCTTTTTTTTTTTTTAAGAGCCTGCAGGAGCAGGGGAGGGGAGGAGTGAGGAGCAGGGAGAGAGAGAAAGAGAGAGAGAGAGAAGCCCAAGCAGGCTCCATGCCCAGCACGGAGCCCAACACAGGACTTGATCTCAGGACCCTGAGATCATGACTGAGCTGAAATCAAGAGTCAGATGCTTAAGCAAATGAGCCACCCGGATGCCTCCCAAGGTAAGGATTCTTCATGTGGGGTCTAGGAAGTCTGTTTATACAACTGAGGGGGTCCATGAGCTTGAACAGGGAAAAAAGTACATCCTTATTTTAAAAAAATCTCTAACTGAAATTTGCATTCCCATATAAATGTAGGCAAAAACCACAGTAGTAGTACTTGTGACTTTGTCACCAACAGAAAACACAGATATTTTCTTAGCACGTTAGATCTGCAGATTTCTCAAAATGTTAGTCATCTCAACTTCAAGATTACTGGTAGACCTTCCTGGTTATTTCCCATCACTGTGAGATAATACTATCCAGTTCATTAACAGGAAATCACATACGTGTCCACATCCCAGTGCTTAATATTTAACTAACTGTATACTTTTAAATTAAACTTATTTAGCTGGCTGAACTGTTGAATTAAAATTTTTGTTTTGATAGCCATTTCAATGCAATTGATTTCCGTTGTAATCCTATTATTTGATTTCATGTATTTAAATACGTTGTTCTGAGAAGGGGTCCTTGGCACCAAGAAAGTTTTAAGAACCTCCGGCCTGTGGGAAAATAATGCTTCAGGACCAAGGACAGCACCATCCAGGCGAGACATTCCGGGCTTAGCGGGCCTCCTCAGTCAGCAGACCTCCCTTCCTAACCTGCTCCTTTGAGATAAAGGCCCTGTGACAGGGGGCATCCCATGCGGTGCCACCTTTAGCCAAGCCAGCCTCCTCCCCACCGCTTCCCTTACCTGTCCTGCCAGCATCTCATACAGCAGAACCCCAAAGGACCACCAATCCACAGACTTCCCATAGGGCTGGTAGGCGATGATCTGGTGAGGAAGGGTGGGAGTCAAGGAATCATGGTTTGGGCTTCAAGAAGCCTAAGACCCCTTCTGGCCTCACCCCCTGGGAACCTTACCCACGGCTAGTGTTTTCAACACAAACTCTTCCCACTCAGAACATTTAGGCCAGAGCTCCATCTTTTTGGAAAATGCAGAAACAAAATTTACCTACTTAGAATATTACTTTGGTCCCCCAAATAAAGACTATATAAGGACCAAGTCAAAAGCTCCAACCAGCTAGAATATTTAGGTAACCAGACCTTCTCCTTAAGGAGAGGGTAAATAAGGGCTAAATTTCAGAGACCAGAGAGTTTTAAATCTGGATTCACTTACGATTCATCTAGGAGGCTGTTCCTAGCCCTAAGGATTCCAGCCTCAATAGGTCAAAATATGTGTGTGTTCTTCAAAATCTCCACAGGTTCTGAAACCATCGACACTGATTACCTGGGCATTGGCGCTCAATCACCGAGAGATTAATAATGGCACCACCAACACCACTTCCTCCCTCAACTGAGAAAAGTCAGGCCCCTCTGTCTCCTTATACAGGGTCAGATCATTAGCTCCAGTCCCTTAACAAAGTCAGGGTATACTCCCCCATGTGAAATATTCAGAGGACACCTCAGGGCTTAGGGGGACGGCCCCCACCCACTCAGAGAACACTGGAAGTCATTCCACCCTCTAGAATAGTCTAGAATGTCCTGTATCAGGTCCTGCTCTCTGAGAATTCTTAGGACCGGAGCGGGTCCCACTCCGTTAGCGCACTCACCTGCCTGGCTGCCCTCCTTGCCAGCTCAGAGACCCAGCTCTGCCCACTGGGAATGTGGGGCACACAGGCCCCTCTGTGTTGCTTGCTGCTAGACCCCCCACGACTCAGGTAAGGACCCCAGGGTCAGGACCCCCACATTCTGAGTGTTAAACAACTAGCCACCCCCAGCCGGCAAACTTGGAGGTCAGCAAGGGCAGCAGCAGGAGGTTACCTCCGGGGCGATGTAGTCTGGGGTCCCGCAGAAGGTGCGGGTCGTGGTCCCCGGGAAGACGTTCTCCTTACACATGCCGAAGTCAGTGATTTTGATGTGTCCTTCGGCATCCAGCATGACGTTGTCTAGTTTCAGGTCCCTGGCAGTGGGAGGCAGGACGGAGAGGAGTTGAGGGAAGGGTGGGGTCCCAGAAGCTGGGGCGGCAAGTGTTTGTGTGTTTTCTTTTAAAGTAAGCTCTACGCCCAGGGCGGGCCTTGAACTCACGACCAGGAGATCACCAGCCGCTCGCTCTACCCACTGGGCCAGCCAGGTGCCCCTGGAGCCGCCCGTTGGATCCCTTTCCCTCTTAGGGACCTGCTGGCCTCCAGTGAAAGGCCAGGCCGCTCACCGGTAGATGATGCCCTGATTGTGAAGGAAGAAGAGGCCGATGGCGATTTCCGCTGCGTAGAACCTGGAGAAGGCGGCGGGGAGCCAGAGGTCAAAGGCTGGGGCCCTCTCCCCCCCACCCCTCCTCGTCTCTTGGCCAAGACTCACGCGGCATGGGGCTCCTTAAACTTGCCCAGCTGCTGAATGTGGTACATCAAGTCGCCCCCGGTGACATACTCCATCACGAAATACAGGCGATCCTGGGGCGGGCGGGGGGTGGCTCAGAGGAGGGGACGCGCTGACCAGAGGGCAGGACGCGTCCATTTCCGCCCACCCCAGACGAGCTGGCATCCGAGCACTGCAGCCGAGCACTGCAGCCGGCCGCCCGGAACCTCCGCCCGCCCCGCCACGCCCAACGGGCCGGGCCCTCGGCGACG
>ML093177.1:0-17696 GCA_003697995.1 Taxidea taxus jeffersonii
AAGGATGCCATCCTAGAACAACCAATCTCTAAATAAAGCTATGAGCTGATCACCACTATGTGTGTGCACACAGGGAAACCAGCATAAATACTGCCCACTGTCCAGATGTTGACCCATGAAATTATGAGCTAAATGTGATTGCTTCCCCGCTAAGCAGAGAGCCTGATGCAGGGCTTGATCCCAGAACCCTGAGATCATGACCTGAGCTGAAGGCAGAAGCTTAACCCACTGAGCCACCCAGGCACCCCAAAATGTGATTGCTCTTTAACCCAAGTTTGGGATGGTTTGTTATACAGCAAAAACCAGCTGGTGTGCTTAGTAAAAAAAAGATGAACTCCAGTTACATAAAACAACATGATTGAACCATAGTAACATTGTTAATTTTTCAACTCACAGAGATCTACATGACTTAAAAACATATTTGTAAAGATTACTAAATAAAGGTAAATAATTATTGCCTAATCATTTATATATATGTTAATAAGAAGCACAAATTAACCAGAATTTTAGAACATAAAAATAATCTTTAACAATTTGGCATTTCTGACTAATTTTTTGTTTTTCAATGCATATAGATATATGAAACAAAATATTTATATATTGTATTTTTTACTTAAGATGTCATTAAGTTCTCTAAGAATGTAATTAAAGGTGACTCCATTGTATCAGAAAATACATTTAATCAGTGCCCTGTTTTTTGATATATGTTATTTATAACTTTTTATTATTAACAGTTCCAATGAACAACTTTGTATATAATTATATATATCTGGGATACTCCTTGTAGAATAACTTCTTAAAAGTGGACTTAATCAAAATATTATAAATATACTTAAAGGCTGGTAATACGTGTTTACTAACTGCATTCTAGAATAGGTAAAAATTTACACTCCACCAGAAATGTATGAGACATGTTAAATATTTGCAAACATTTGGTATTATTGTATGCATCATCTTTGATAATTTGATAGGTAAAAATGATATCTCATTATTATTTTGTTAAGTTGCTAGTTGAACTTGCAACTTTGTTCATTAGCCATTTATATTTTCACATCTCTGAATTACATTTATTTTCCTTTGGATACTTTCTTTCTTTTGACAATTTATATACAGTAGATTGGGTTCCACCATTCTTAACCACAATCATAGTCTCATACTGGCTGTTGGGGATTATGGCCTCATCACCTTGACTGTACTACAGTGTTTCTATAGTTCTCAGCCACACATTTAGAAGTAATATTTTACTGATGATTAACCCTCCTTTTAGGAGTATGTGATAATTCATGTGTTTGTGTAATGAGTTTTATCCCTTAGAAATCTATGACCAACTTGAAATGGCTCGTTTTGACTTCTTTCTTAATAGTTAGACAGGGTATAATTATTTCCACAATCAAAGGGTGCCTTACAGTATTTGTCCCTGTATGTTATGTTTATGTCCTACACAAGTATGCAAAGTTGATAGGGAAATTTAGAAGAAATGATTTTGAAAAGAGATTTATTTTTTTCTACCTCAATTCTTTCACTTGACCTAAGGGTTTGTCAATTATGGAAACAAATCAGGGTAATCACAGAAGATATGCTATTTAAAACTTTAAGTGAATGACCTATGGTTTCAAGATGGTAGACTAATCACAAAATCAAGCTAAAATGGTATCAAGAAATTATATGGAAAGCTAAACTCAAATATAATCTGCCATCTATCTTCAAGTTAAAGAAAATAAGAAATGTAAAATAGCAAGTGGTCCAATTCAAAGATCTTTTGTTACGTTACTTGTCCTGTTTTGTTTTCCACTAAGCCTTGCTAAATTTTGTGATTGTTTGTGGTGGAGGAGATAGCTTTCCATGTTGGGGTAAGAGAGATCAAGGATGTATTTAGTCAGATGTAAAAGATGTATTAAAAAAGGAACTAATGAAAAATGAAAATAGTACTAAAAGGTAAAAATTCAAGGACATTATATTTTGAGGCTACTGAACTGCAAGGATAGAATGCAAGAAGGTCAAAATGTTCTAGTGAACTGTTAGCTATGTGCCATGTGGCCATAATTTCTCAACTGAGTTTATCCTGAAATCTAACTTTTAAAAATCACTTTGGTTTTCTCTTCTGGGTAAAACTTTTTGGATGTATTCATATTTTTCTCTGTTAACATTGTAAAGGTACAGTGAGCACACACGATGAAATATATGTACAAGTGTTCAGGTAAGAGGCCTCCAGCTCTTGGCTACAGCAAGTCATTCATTAGGTTGGGGATGCCATAACAAACACACTTGACACAGTACATTTTTCATAATATGTATATGTTTCCTTTGCAAAACGGAGTTTAAAGCTGTAGGCAATTGAGAGTGTGTGAACACAAAAAGATTTTCATTTTTAGAAAGGCCATCAAGTTAATGTTAGAAGACCCCCCCTTCCCTATAGGCATACATATTTCAAAACATTATCCCTAAAGGTTTTATTTAAGACAATATTTTGACTTCCTAAACTACAATTATGTCATTATTCCCAGAGTACTGATATGTAGAAATAGTATTAAAATGGATGTAACTAATCAGGAAATAGACTCTACACATTAAAGTAGTTCTTAAAGATATTAAAGATATTAACTTGACATGTGAAAAACTGTTACAGGAATACTGCACAGTAGCATAATTAAATACAATTTAGATTTGTCCTGAATCTGCCTATCAAAACTATTTGTTTGAAAATCAGGTTCTTTATCTCTTTCTGAATATGCAGCAAGTTCTTTTCAATCAGTAATACAATGGATGATTATTGTACTACTCACAGAAACCTTTACTACTCATTAGGATTTCATTATAGAGTTAAGGAGGAAATGGTGAAAAGGAATTGCCTTTTGTCAAAAGAATTTACCATGTAGTTTGCTTCAGGAGACTGATTGCTACAGAGAGAAGGGAAAGATAATGTGATTTGTTAGTGATCACCAAACAATATTGTGGACAACCTTGTCATTAGTATCTTTCATTAGATCGTCATTACTCAATGCTAAGAATACTTCATATTTCTGCTGTTATGTTCTGAGGGTCTGACACTTTTCATTCCAACAGCCCCTCCACCTTTAAGCTGAAACAACCACTTATTGGGAATAAGCAGTTGCAATTAAAGTAAGTCTCCAGAAATAAATATTTGCTCAAACGCACACAGGTACACACAGAGGTCTTCCTTCTGAAAACCTGTAGCACTCTGAGACAGCTGTTTGGTAATTGCTGGTTTGATCTGGTTGGTGAGTATGGAAGTTAACATCCGTCATGTTCTATTCTGAAGGATTTATAATCTGCACGTTATTGTTTCTGTTGGCAAAGGCTTACTCATGAATCTACGGATATCATTTAGATAGCAAATTAGGTTGCCTCAAAAGAAATGTTTCATAAAATATAATCTGTGATTTTTTTTTTTTTTAGTTTGTTTGGAATTTGAGCCTAGAACAGTAAATCCCAAAGCCATGTGATCTTAAAAACAATCTGTAGAGATTAAAAAAAATACAGATGTTAATATGAAATAAATTTTATTACTCTCTTACTAGGGTCCCAAACACCATGGAAAAGAGAGAAACTGTTTCCACAGTGTTTTACCTGAATTTTTGTCCAAGAGTTGCTGTTTTACCTCACTAATTTTATGAGAGGTTTGTTATTCAGCAATAGGTAGCAAAATGTTAATTTACTTATAAGTAACATTGAGCATATTTTTTCAATTTGAAGTATATTTTGTTTCTTCTAAAACTTATGTTTGAAAATACTCAACTAGCCATGAACACAGCAAAAATATACCAGTATATATTCCAGGCAGTCAGCTCAGATTCTAATACAAGGTTCAAGATACTGATTATTTTTAATAGCCCCCCAAAATTATAAAAATAAATGGAAAGTAAAAATTAAGCACCAGTACCAAAAGAAAAAAAGAAAAAAACAAAACAGCAATATCTGTATAAATCACAAGGTATTGACAATTACTCTTTACTGTGCACCTAATAAGGATATTCATTGTCTTTACCTTGGCATTATATTTCTTCAATAATCCTTTTTCCCAACAACGTGTGTTTAATATGCTGTTTTCAACCTAGATATGATTAATATAAAATCCTCTGGGTTGCAAGTGTTCAAATAAGTTAAAATCTTAAACTGTTCAAGTCAACTAAAATAGTTTCAGAAAATGTAGTTCTCAGAAAGATAATTTAAAATTTAACTTCAATTTTGGGGAACAAAAGCAAAAATAAACTATTGGGACTACATCAAAATAAAAAACTTCAGCACAGAAACAATCAACAAAACTAAAAAATTGGTCTACTGCATGGGAGAAGATATTTGCAAATGACCATCCAATAAAGGGTTGGTTTCCAAAATACATAAATAACTGATACAACTCAATACCAAAAATACAAATAATCCAGGTACAAAATAGGCAGAAGACAATAACAGACATTTCTCCAAAGAAGACATGCAGATGGCAAAAAGATGAAAAGAGGCTCAACATCACTCCTCATCAAGGAAATGTAAATCAAAACCACGATGAGATATCATCTCCCACCTGTCATAATGGTTAAAATAAAAAAATTCAAGAAATAGCAAGTGTTGACTGGATGTGGAGAAAAGGGAACCCTCATGCACTGTTGGTGGCAATGCAAACTGGTGCAGTCACTATGAAAAACAGTATGGCGGTACCTCAAAAACTTAAAAACAGAACGACTCTATGATCCAGTAATTGCATTACTGGGTATTTACCCAAAGAGTATGAAGATACTAATTTGAAGGGATATATGCACCCCTATGTTTACTGAAGCACTATTTATAATAGCCAAATTATGGAAGCAGCTTGAGTGTCAATAAACAGATGAATGGATAAAGAAAAAAAATATATATACATATATATGTATATATATGTATATATAATGGAATGTTATTCAGTCATAAAAAAGAATGAAATCTTGCCACTTGCAAGAACATGAATTAAGAGAGTAAAATGCTAAGCAAAGTAAGCCTGTCAGAGAAAGACAAATGCCATATGATTTCACACAAAGGGAAAAAGAGAGAGAAACAATAGACCTTTGGATTATAGAGAACAAACAGAAGGTTACCAGATGGGAGGAGGATGGGGGAATAGGTGAAGTAGGTTAAGGAGATTAAGAGCACACTTATCTTGATGAGCACTGAGTAATATATGGAATTGCTGAATCACTATATTGCACATCTGAAACTAATATAACACTGTATGTCAACTATACCGTGATTAAAATGTATTTAATTAAATAAATAAATAATGAAATTTAATTTAAATTTTAAAATTGTTAAGTTTTATAAAGTAATACAATGAAATTCTTCTGGTTGTGCTTATGTGTGGGGTATGTGTTTTGTGTGTGTGAGTGTGTGTGTGTGTGTGTGTGTGTAAGATGGGGAAAAGAACTGTAAGTAATGACTCTTAAGTTATTCTTTACCTTACCAAATGCCAAAAGCTACATGGAGCCATGCTCTGTTTCTATCATTTATCACTTTATAACTATATTAATATTTACTCTGAGCTTTAGGTTAGGCTTTGCATTCCAATTTGGCTGAATGAAATTTCTACAAAGTGGTATATTTGTATTGGTTGGGCATTTTATTGAATGGCATAAGAATATATTATAATATTAGTTTCTTTGTAGATATTTAACTTAAAAAAAAATCTGCCCTTGGTAATTGCTCTAAGCATTTGGAAAAATGTTACTACAAGGTTCATTGTGCTTTCTGTATAGTGAATGTATATTCAGATTAAAATAAATAATAACTACTTATAAGTGTTCTAGTTAACAATGCATTACTCAAACCATATTATGAGATTTATATTGAATTTATTTGAAACAAAGGCAATTATAGTGTGTATTTTTATATTGTGAAACTCTAAAATGCTACAAATAATACTTGAGGGAAAGAGGTCATTCCCAATGGCACAGATTTGTTTTTAGTCTTTTCTTTTTTTTTTTTTTTTAAAGATTTTATTTATTTATTTGTTAGAGAGAGAGCGGGAGCGAGCACAGGCAGAGGCAGAGGGAGAAGCAGGCTCCCCGCCGAGCAAGGAGCCTGATGTGGGACTCGATCCCAGGACGCTGGGATCATGACCTGAGCTGAAGGCAGCCACTTAACCAACTGAGCCACCCAGGCGTCCCTGTTTTTAGTCTTTTCTAATAAAAGATAGACTCTTTATAGAAACTCTTCCAAATTATTAGCTATAAGTTTGGCCTTTTTATCAAAACAAAACAGAAATTTTGATTTTTTTAATGAAACATATTGCCTATAGATTAAATTCGTCAAGCTTGAATATGTTTTAGAAGGCAATAGGTATAGTTATTACTGAAATAAAATCCCAATAATCTATGCTGTTAATAACAGCATTAGTGATATTTTAGAATTGTTTGAGAATTTATTAAAATTTTGTGAAAATAAAATATGCTAAATGAATATTTTTAACCAGTGTGACTAGACATGCCTATAACTTATGTTCTTTTTAAAGAAAATTAAAATAGTAGAGGGGCACCTAGGTGGCTCAATGGGTTAATGCCTCTGCCTTCCACTCAGGTCATGATCTCAGGGTCCTGAGATCTGGCCCCGCATCGGGCTCTCTGCTCAGCAGGGAACCTGCTTCCCCCTCTCTCTCTCTGCCTGCCTCTCTGCCTACTTGTGATTTCTGTCTGTCAAATAAATAAATAAAATATTAAAAAAATAAAATATTAGAGCAAAGATACTTATAAAAATAAATTCAGGTATATTATATACTTAAAAATATTGAAAAGCTGAATGCCTTTATCATTGTATTTTGATATGAATATTTTATAAAAGTAATATAGTCACTAGAAAAGAATTTGAAAGGCAATTAAAGTACCAAATAATATTCATCATGCCACTGCTATGGTATTTTGGTATACTTCCATTTAGATTTTTTTCCCTGCATATACGGTATTATTTAAATGATTCCAATTCTTTAGTTGGAATTATACTGTCTGTATGTTTAACTTTTTGATTATTTTTTTCATTCAGCTAGGCATTCTATCTTATGCATTTTTCCGTGTCACTGCAGTCTTTATAATCACTTTTAAAAGCTGGATTTGAGGTTAGGCTTTGGTTTCTGATTCCTACCACTCACCTTGCTGCCCCTTCTGTATCAAAGCCAACAAACACAAAATGATCACTTAAAAAATGTGAAAAAGTACTGATTATATTAAGAGACAGTGGATGCCAACTTCAAGGCAGTGCATAAAGTTGTTGAAGAAAGAGGTTTTTTTGCCTAAGAAATGTAAGAGCTCTGTTATTTCTAATTCTTTATCTGTCAAGTTTTAGAAAGGAAAAGAGAGTTCATGCCAGGTATTTTAATAGGTGGAAATTAATATGGGGAACTAGTTCCAAAATGTTAAGAGACCTTAAAAGCCAAACAGTGAATGGCATATCAATTCAGAGATTAGCAATAGTAGGAAAACCCCCATAAACCTATCAAGATAGAGCAACAAAGATTATCATTGTAATTTGAGAGCCAAAAGTGCATCTACCGCAGATATTGCTTAGTGGGAACTGGACACCATGAAAAAGACAGAACAACTTCCAGAGAATCAGCAGACACAGGTCTGGAAGACATACATTGGCTTCTTCCTTCTTCTTACTTCTCAGTCTTCTACATGAATGTCCAATTTTTTAAATTTTTTAAAAAGATTTTTATTTATTTATTTGATAGAGAAAAATCACAAGTAGGCAGAGCAGCAGGGATCATGACCTGAGCTGAAGGTAGAGGCTTAACCTTACACTGAGCCACCCAGGCGCCACCGAACTTCCAATTTTGAATATAGTAAGGCCCCTGTTTATCTTCATGGGAAGGGGTGTGTTCTTTACCTAGAAGTGGAACCCTGAAGCTCGGAGTTCGGTACTCCTGCCTTTATCTAACTTCTGCAGTCTTCCATTGAATTTCCCAAGCAGACTAGAAGTAGTTGAGTTGTTCTGAAGACTGTTTTGAGTTTCAGACATAATCTTCCTTCTTGTCCCATTGTGTTGCAGAAACCTTATTTCTCCTTTCAACCTTATTTATCTGAGTAATTCTATTACTCACTGTATTAATTACTCTAACCTCACAATAGTTCAGTTTCCTTTTAGTCTGATGGCTGTGTAGCAAGAGGAATCCAAAATGGTTGTCTCAGTTTCCAGTGTAATGTAAACATTATGACCCCCTTGTGAAAGCCTTCCTCCCATGTGAACTAGGACTTTTGAACTAGAAGAGTTCATGGTTACAGGGATGGGAATCTGGAAAACTTGAAGTGAATTAATAGGTCCAATTGTGATAGAAGCCCCTCCTACTTCCAGCCCTTGGTTTAACGGCCTTTGTGCCCTGCCTATGGTAGAAACTGCACCATACAGTTCTTGATGACTCAAAGTGTATTTTGCATCCAGTAGGACAGCACTCCAATTCTGCAGTGTTTTATTTTGGCTGGCACTCTCACAGTTTTGGGAAATGTACTCCATTTTTCTATCAGGTCACCTGTCTTTGGGCAATGTGATAGTAGATAAGACCAGTAAATTCCATGGTCTTAAAACCTTTACTACATGTCTTGTGTAGAAGTGATATTAATGTAGTACATTATGATGGTAAATAAAACATTCCATAAATCCATGGGTGATGATGGTGGCAGAAACATGGAAAGCCGTGAAAGCAAATTTATACCCAGAATAGGTGTTTTTTCCTGGGGAGGAAATATTACTGTTGCCCCTGGAAAACATGTTTTCGAAGTTAGCAAGTGCCCATCAGGTAGTCAGCTGGTCTACCTGGGAAATATGTAGGGAGTGGCAGGCTTTGACTTCTGCTTTTGGCAGGCTACGAACTCAGCAGTGGTAGAAGATGAATCAGCTTTGGTGAGACATGATCACTGTTAAACCCATTCATAACATTTTTTTCTGCTGCTTTGCTATTTTGTGTATGGCCCACTGGGTGGAGTGATTGGGAATGGGGTTGACTGACTTCAGATGTTCCTTACTGAAGCCTACTCAGCAAGAGATATTGCTTAATTATTGAATGTTTATGAATCAGCTTAACACAATTTTGATCACTTTTCTTTCCAGGCAAAAAATTACTTCCAGATTTATACTCAAAATATCTCTGTTGGGGTAAGTGCGGGTTCCCTCTGCTTTGCTTTTCTGGATCATCCTTGAGTTGGGATATCAGTCAGTACTATAACATTTTAAGCTGGTGCCATCTCATTTATATGGCAAAGACATTTGTAAACAGGTTTCTCTCACTGGTCGTAGGGAACTGCCATGAGGCCACAGATGTGGGTTGAAAGATGGCAGCAATGCAGTGAGAGTACATATCACAGGAATCTTGTTGCAGTTACTGTAGAGTGTGAAATCAGCCATAATACCTGGCTTGGCTAAAACGTATCACAGAGGCCCCTGTGGGAGGAGGAAGGTGTTGGAGAAGGGCATAGGCCTTTGGAATGCCAATGCCTATGGGACTACTCTGTTGTTGGAATGCCCTGGGGAGTTGCCTTCCCCCAGGCTTTCTTAGCGCAAACAGCTGCCCTGTGATCTAAGAGATGTATCCATTGTCCCTTAGGCTATGTTTAGTAGAACACACAGATTAGCATATCATATCTTTCCCGTAAACAGATCCTCCTAGTTTCAGTGAGACCAGCTGTCACACATCACTTGCTTGAGAAACAGTGATAAGGATTTGTGATTATCCTGAAGGGTCAATAAAAGCGGGAGCAAAGGAGAGCAAAGTGTCCTCACCTCTGAGCATTGACCCCCTTGCCTTCTTCACTCTTTTCACAGCGAAGTTTGGAGTGATCTTTCATCTCTTGGTACAGGGATTGCTGGCCATTCCCCGAAGAATCTGAGCAACCTACTCATGCCAACTACTCATCCCTTTCAGACCCATACATCCCAAATATGCCATTTCTATTTTTTTTTAAATTTTAAAAGATTTTATTTATTTATATACTTATTAGAGAGAGAGAGAGAGAGAGAGAGAGAGAGAGCTCAGACAGACAGAGTGGTAGGCAGAAGCAGAGGGAGAAGCAGCCTCCCTGCCAAGCAAGGAGCCTGATGTGGGACTCTTGATCCCAGGATCCTGGGATCATGACCCAAGCCGAAGGCAGCCCCGCTTAACCACCCAGGCGTCCCTACCATTTCTATTTTGTTGGACTATGCCTACACATGACCAACCTTATGGATTAATGGATCTGACAAGTGCCAGATCAATGTGGGCAGAACAGTTTTCTGTCAGTTGGTATTCTAAGGATAAGTATTTGGTCTTTACTAAAGACCCAATACCAACCCAGAAGCTGCTTCTCAAAAGGAATATCCAATTTTGGACTACTATAATAGGGTTTCTGGAAACATTATCTTGCACGTCTTTTGGTAAATGATTTCCATTGAGCACATTTCTAACAGTAGAATTAATGGCTCTTTGGATACACATATACACAGCCTTAGTCTTTCTACTGTTTTTAACACTCCAAAAGTATGACAGATGCCTGTTTCCATTTCCACTTCTCTTGTTGATATTGTTTCAGACTGTAGTTTCCAAAGATGGTCACACCAAGCCATGTGTTTCTACAACAGAACTTTTCTACCCTCCCACCAAACAGTGGTAATCTATATCCCTTCCTGTTGAATTTGGGCAGGCTTATGACTATTTCAAAATAAAGAATGGCAAAAATGTAACTATGTGAGCTGTGAAACTAGGTCATAGAAGTCGGTGAAGATTCTGCCTTATCTGCTGGACCACTTGATTTGTAGCTTTGAGCCTCCCTGTAAAAAGTCCAACCACCCTGAGGTTGCCATACTATGAGGAAACCCAGGCCATCTGAAGAAGCCACAACATTGGTGCTAATAGGTCTCAGTCAAGAGTCAGACATGGTCATAGAAATGTCCAGATAATTCCATCTCCCAGCTAATGAGCCACAGTCTGCTGTCCAGTATTCTCAATGAAGCCCCAAATATTGGGGAGTTTTGTGCCTGTAACTTTAGAGGTGATTTTTTATACAACAATAATAACTAGAATGATAATCTAATTTAAAATTTTTAATCCTTTTGTGATTTAATTTTATGTATGAGGTGGTTATATAGTCTTTTGTTAAAAAATTAAAAAACAAAACCAAAAACAGGCATCACGTAGGTCAAAGCCCTAAGTCAGTAAACCAAGGCTTGATAGATAACCTAAATGTCATTTCAACTCCCCAGAAATGTACCTTTTAATCAGTCAAAATGGGAATTTTCTAGTCGGCACTAGAAAATTTACTGATAGACTTCTGTTCCTTTTAGGAGTGTGACCGTGGATTATTTGCTAATAATTTCCTTTTATCCATTCCCTCTGTATCTCTAAAAACCCTACTGCTCTGTATCTATTTGAAGCTTCCCTCTACTTGCTAGACAGGTACAGACCAATTCATGAATCAATTAATAAAGCCAATTAGATCTTTAAAACTCACTGGTTTGAATTTTTTTAATCTAACGTATTTCATGTAATTATATCACTGACCTCGATTATTGAAACCAATTCCATATAATGAATTTCAGTTTTTATTTCCTCTTTTCAACTGTATTACATTCTATAAAATCTATTTCTGTACTTTCTGTACTATTCCATTAATCATTTATTTCTCTATATGTATGTCGGTACCATAATATAAAATTATTTAACCTTTATTATAGGTTTTAAGCTAAAAAATTTCACCCTTCATTATTTCCTTATTTTTAGTTATTTTCCTTGGTAGCTGTACGTGTTCATTCATCCACATGGATATGATACCTCATTTTTGAACAGTAAATTTTGATTTCCAGAATATCAGAAATATTTTATTTACTTTAATAAAGGATTAGAGCTTTTATGGTGAACTTTAAAGATAATTTTTTAATAAGTCATGAATCTAAGAATAATATGAAATATTCTGTTATTCTAAGGAGTGCAATATTCTGCCTATTTTACATTGTTGTATAGAATTGAAGAATTGCTGTTAGTAGGTGACCTCTCTGGTTCTTTGCAACTATAAAATCTTAAATTGATATAAAGTGAATTTTTCTGTCATAAATAACAGCTTCACATTCACACTGGAAAATTATAACATGGGAATAAGATCACTCTACATTTGCAAGTGGCTGAAAGATCCTCAGTCCTGGGCTTTGCCTCTGGTAGTGCTCACTCTATTATGCTTTATTTCACCCTTGTGACTTTCAAAATTTTATAAAAAAAAGACTAAGAGAGATACTAGGCAATCCAGAGATTGCCTCCAGAGAGTGGAGGGTACCTTTCAATGACATTTTTTCTTTTAGTTTTAGTCTCTATACTGCTAAAACATGCATATGTTTATTCTTTTAACTGGTTGATGATTTGATTATTCCAGCTAAGTATTTGATTTTGTATTTCTTTTAATTTCTGGAATATGTATTCACAACTTTGTAATCACACATACCAATTCACATGGGATGTGAAGGAGAAGCACCCCTACAATGATCTATGAATTCTCCACTCCTATGTCTGCAGTTAATTTATGTCATGGAAATCATGGATTTTTCAGTTCACTGTCCATTTACACCCAGGGTGAAAGCATAAAGGTCAGCAAGGAATAGTTAATGACCAGAAAAGCTGCAAACTAAGGGGATTTAGGAAGTATCAAATTGTACATATTCATCTTGCCTGGGAAAATTTACATTCTGTTAAGTCTGATATTTAAAAAACATATCAACTTTTGGCAAAATGCTCAAATTTCCCAATCAATACATAAAATGTGACATGCTCCCCAGTAGACTTTGGCCTAGCATTTTTTTTTTTTTTAGATACAAAGAAACATATAATTCACAGGAATCAGCCAAGACAGTACAACATTGGATGATAGAGAGTTTTTGAATATATAAAGTTCAGCATTTCCCCAATTGGGTTTAAACAGGCTTCCCTTAGGAACAGTTTCTGCCATAGAGTATTTATTACCTTGAATAATGTGACAGAAAGAAATGGAACAAAGGAAATTATTTTTACTAAATAAAAGCAGCCATCAACTCTCAAAAGACAAACTATCTAGATTTTAAGAAGAATACAGTTTCCTAGAAAATCCTGGTGTCTTAATGATAATTTGGAGAAGCCGCTCTGATTTGCACTGTTCAAAGCATGCACATTCGGCTTTACAGCTCGAGCATTCACGACTAGATGTCTAAAAATTGACAAAATCTACAAAATGGTCTTACTTTTGTTAGTTCTGCCCAAACAGGCAGAGAGGCCAAACTCCCCAAATGCAGGTTCTTGGTACAGAAAGGAACAGTTCATAGGAGTGGCTCATAGAGAAACCAAGGCAGAGATGAAAGCTCGGTAGAACCAGGGGGCCTGCAGGGAGCTGTCAGAATTCATTGTGCTCTCATAAAGGAGGAAGCCTATAGCACCATCCCTGAGCTTCCAGAAAAATCAGTGGCTAGCTTTTTCCTTGGGAGGGGTCATTGGCTTCACCCTAACCCTTAAATCTATAAGTGGCTAAAGATCACTCTTCTCTGGAGGAAAAGCAGGTAACAAAAAAGAACTTTTTGTTTTTTTAAGAAGCTAAAGTACAAAATAAGAAACCTTGTTGAAAACTATTGCCCTGTCTCTAACCCATTTTTTCTCCTATGGAAATTATGTTCTCTTTTCTGATCCAAAATGGATTCATTAGATTTGTTTCTCAAGGAAAAGTTGAAAGCTTGTTGGATAAGGTGGAGGGCAAATATAAATGCAAAATAAAAATAAGAAAAAAGGGGCACCTGGGTGGCTCAGTGGTTTAAGCCTCTGCCTTCGGCCCAGGTCATGATCTCAGGGCCCTGAGATCGAGCCCTGGGATCGAGCCTTGCATCGGGCTCTCTGCTCGGCAGGGAGCCTGCTTCGCCCCCACCCCACGTCTCTCTGTTTACCTGTCTGCCTGCTTGTGATCTCTCTCTCTGTCAAATAAATAAATAAAATCTTTTAAAAAATTAAAAAAAAAAAGAAAATGAATGCCAATAGATTTAAGGACTTCTCTCTTTTCTCTTCTTGCTTGTCTAAAATATCAAATAACCCCTTCCTGTGCTCCAAAGTCATCTTGAAGACATTAAGTTCTTTCCTACTTTAAGACATCTATCTCCTTATTGTTAAAAACAAAATAAGAGAATTACCGCAGAGTTATACTAGGTGGCCTTTGAGGTTCTTATGTCATATTTTATGTATGCATAATATAACATATATATTTGTTACATTATATTATCACTTGGCAAAACTAACTTTTCTTGTTAAGTTCTCACTTGCCCGAGGCATCGAGAGAGCTATGACTTTGTGATCAGGCATCTCTTCGGCTGATTCTGAGGGCGCATGACGTTGATTGTAAAATCAGTGTTTAAATAGGCTGACTCTCCACTGTTCAGCTGTCACTGGTTTTATGGCTTCTGTGTATATTATATTGCTTATAGAAATGGAATGTTCAAAGGCAACAAGAGAGAATGTATTAGAAGTCATGCAAATCAGCGTATGTGTATCAATTTCCAATGTGATTTCAGATTATTGCTGTGAAACCCAATGCAATTTCTCATAATAGGTATCTGTGGAAGTCAACATTCATATAATAAATAATTCAGGAATGCTAAAAATTATTATGCACTTAGACAAATAACCAGTAAAATTCCAGACACCAGAGAAAGCAATAGTAATCAGTGTCGCTTATGACATCATCTCCCTCATGGAGATATTCACTGCTTCTCGGTTCATTGAATAAACTCTTTGGGGTTTAGCTTCATTAACATAAGTTGTCATAAGAACACTTATCTCAACCTAAATTGGAAAAATGGAAATGCTCAAATTAAACTCATATTTAACATATGAAACTTCCAGACAACACTCCCTTGACAGTGAATATAATTCAAATATATTATATTTTTTTACGTTTAGAAGAGCTTTCAGCTATCTGTCCTACACACTTGAAAATGAATCATTCTATTTTTGCCCCGCAATTTAAGTGATGCAGTGAAGAGTAAACCTTATGTTTTCTGCTTCTTGGTAAAATGCAATTTCATTTATTGGTCAAGAGGCTCATTAGAATACTCCTTTCAAAGAGCTTCATTTTGTTGTGGAAGAAAAATAAATTACATAATTTAACATTCATTTTTTGAGTTTAATGTTTGTGTTTTACCGATAAATCATCCTTTAACTTGCATTACCCTATTTTGAAATGCACAACTTCATGTCAACAGTGTGTGACTCCCAAATCCATGAGCTCCCACCCTCATTTCCTAGGTTAAGAACTGGGCAGGAATCACATTGACTGGGGCAAGGTTGCCTTCCGGAAGCAGGCACTCCCAGGACTATTGCCATTTTCCTATTTGCCTGCCTTTCTTCACACCTTCTTCTTTTTTATTCTGCCTGTGTCATCCTCGCAGGCATTGTCAATAGGAAACTCCTTTGATTCCAGGTGCAGTGTTAGTCACTAAAGAAACTATTTTCAAAGAGAAACTTCTTATCTCCATGGGGTTATAACAGACACCCTGAGCAAAATTTCTTTTTAGATCAATAAATCTGTGCGCAGCCCAATGTCTTCAGGTCCCTACAGCTGTATTAGTGATTTTAGGACAATGAAAATTCTGAGGAAAACATTTGAAAGCTGTATGATTCGAATAATCACCCTATTTTTTTTTTTTTAAATCTCCCTATTGTTATATGCACGTTGTCTTTCTATGTATAATTGTCAAGGTCCATACTTACATGCCCAGAGGATCGGTCTCCTAATAGCATGATGCTGTTATTTCCACAGATGCTCCTCATGATACCATTTTTGTGAAAAAAAGATGCAATGTAAGGGATTAATTTGTTTGTATCTGCTATACTGAAAATACATCTTTATAGTGAATAGTTTGTTAGAATGATATACTTACCAAAAAGGTAATGTTAACATTAAAAATTAGCAGGAAAAAACCCTTCCTCATTTGATTTAATTTATTAAATATAATGATATTCTGGAGTTATAAGATATTAGGACAATAAAACATCAACTATAAAGGTCAAACCATTAATCAATGTCTAAACTGGGGGAGAAAAACAAAGATGTTCATGAGTGATGATTCTATTCATGCTTTTTGTTACTGATGCAAACCATTTATTTTCATTAAAAAACACCAATTTGATCAAGTTCACTAGTAGCTCGAAAAATGTTTCTGATCCATGCAGATGTTTTAGACTTTGACGATCTTGCATTCCACTGAAGAAAGCTTATTTTGCCACTACTTCCACACCCTGAACATCGTAATGAACACATACGTTATACTCTCACAAAGATTTATTTAAAAATAGACATGTAGATTGAACCCCGACTAATAAATTTGCTAATTGTTTTACCCTAGTGCAGCTATTAGTCAGGATTAAATATTTAGCAGCTCCATCTTTTTAAGACTCTTTCCTAATGTTTCTATAGGGACATCAGTGATGTCATGGATTGCTTTTGGTAAGGAAGGAACTCACTGAGTCACTCAGGGTTCTATTATATACAGTGGGAGGTGGAGATGGTTAGGGAAAGACATTAGCTCTTTCAGAGAATGAAGGGTGGGGAGTAGAATGCTTGCTCTCTTAGGGAAAATACTGCAGCAAGTTTAAAAGAAAGTAGCGATTGGAATATGAGCATATATAGTAAATGCATTTCTGTATGTTGTCCTGAAATAAATGATTTTTGTATAATAAATTACAAAAACTTCACTAGCTATCTATTAATAGCAGTTGGGGTCAAATAAAATTCTAACATAGATTAAACCCCATGTCTCATTTAGTTAACTGTGATGGCAAGATCATAGAACATTGCAGATGGTGTGCTTTCATATGAAGCACGTTTCTGGAAACAGCTCCCCACTGTCCATAATGTTTATTTTAAAAGAACTGCATAAAGTGTAAATTTTATATGGATATTATAAAACTGTGGAGTCATTCAAAATATCTGATGTCTGATTCTTGCAAGCTCTTTTCTAATAGAAACAAAATTTACAATGGTTTCTACCTGTTTTCTTCTGAGAAAAATATTTCAGTTTTCCTTGCTATTTAAGAAGAGAAGAAAAATATTTCATCTTTCTGTCAAATGACAAAATTGGGAATATGCTACTTGTATTCTCTGAAAAGTGAGAGCATTTTCTAAGGGTCTGTGTTTCCTTTAGAGATGCATCAAAGACTGACTTAACACACAATTTGCAAGTATCTCTTAATGCACTACAGGGACAGTTTTAATTCCTATTCAGTGCTTACATAGATGTAAGAATATAAGGTTAAAAACAGTCAGTCTGTGTTGGTGATTTCACCAATGTTCATTTTCCCAGGGAAAGATCTGGGCAAACTGGCTAATGCATTTGAGTTATTTGGTTTGCATTGTGTTGTCTTCTATTTTGCAACTTTAAATAGATAAGTGATATGGAGCAAGCTGAGTCACAACTATCACAGATGTAAGCTTTATGAATTCCCATCATACTTGAGACTCGGAGATCTTAAAGACCTTTCACCCCTCTTAGAGACCCGTGAGAATAAAGTAATTGTTCCTGGAATTTCGGAGGCTATTGATTGAAAGCTCTGTGGTATCTCCCCAGATGCATGGAGACTGAAAAGGCATACGGAGTGAACTTGAGCCTTATCTATTTGCTTTGCAAAATGATTCAGAATTGGGAAAGCAGGCACTGTTTTCATGGTTTAGGTTGACTGAGATTTTCAATTTTTGACT
>ML093177.1:18096-35795 GCA_003697995.1 Taxidea taxus jeffersonii
GGCTAAGGAAAGCTATGGTAGTTGTCAGACAGCAATTATTCCTAGGTGAACTTGGTTTGATAGAAGGAGCAACAGTCTTGCTGGGCTCCAATTGCTTTTCTGTTTGATTATGCTTATCAGTAATTAGAAAAATGTGTTGGGGGGAAGCAAAGGTTGGGGAGAGAGTTCTGAGGCTGTCATTCTATGACAATGAAATATCCAAGTCAAAAATCATCAGGCAGTTTTGTCCACAGGGTGCCAAATAAGCTATTTCAAGGTTATACAAAGCCAAAAATTGATTGTTCATGAATGCTTATCATGAACCTGTGCACATCTACAAGTCAATTTGAGAAATAATCATTTAATCAAAAATTAGGTACCTTAAGAAAAACCTATGAAATACAATCAGTACATTAGTAACTAAATCCTTTTGGGAAATTACTTCCTTCACCGCCTGGGTCTGTAGACACAGAACAGCCCAGATAGACCTCAAATCTTCTCACCTGTAGCTAGTTAAAAATAATCACATAATACATTTTCAATTAATGGTAAGTAGGAAGCAAGACAGAGGTTTGCTCATTCCGTGGACAAATACAGCCTGCTTCTAGACGGTTAGGAAGATGTTTCTTTTCTTCTTCTTTTTTATATTAGGTTGTATTTCATGCATAAAAACCTCCATCTTCCTGATCACACTTTTATACAACCTCTTTTCTCACTTGCTTTTATCCCACTGTGTCTATTCTTCCAACCCATGGTGAATCACATAGCATCATCTCTCCACTTCTCTCTGTTATCAGCCACACCTCTTGACCCGGCCCTTCCTTTCCAATATACACTACAGCGCAGTCCATCACCCTGACTACTCCTTGTCTCTAAGTTTCTAAACATGATTACTCCGCTGTTCTCCACCCAGCCACAACTGTAGAACCCCACTGCAGACAAGTCCAATCATCTCTTCTCTGTATTCAGGAGGAGTATTTACTGATGAAGAGCATTTTATAATCATATGGATTGTTGCTGTTATAATTTTGTGTTCTCTAATTTTTTATTTATTTTTTATTTTTTTAAAGATTTTATTTATTTATTTGAGAGAGAGAGAGAGCATGAGAGGAGAGAGGTCAGTGGGAGAAGCAGACTCCCTGCCGAGCAAGGAGCCCAATGTGGGACTCAATCCCGGGACTCCAGGATCATGACCTGAGCCAAAGGCAGTTGCTTAACCAACTGAGCCACCCAGGCGCCCCATGTGTTCTCTAATTTTTTTTTTTTTTTAATATTTTACTTTAGAAAGAGTGTGGGAGCGCACACAGTGTGAGGGGCAGAGGGAGAGGAAGTCAAGCAGACCTCAGACCTTGCTGAAAGCAGAGCCCCATGCAGGGCCTGTTCTCACAACCCTGAGATCATGACCTGAGCTGAATCCAAGAGTTGAGACTTAACCAACTGAGTCATCTAGGCACCCTTGTGTTCTCCAATTTTAACTGGCATCTCAACCATACCTAGAAATTTAACTTTCATTTCTCAATAGATTTTCAAGATTCTCTTTCAAGACTCTTTTTTTTTTTTTTTACACTACTCATTTCTCTAATGTTCTCATTATTCTTTTTAGATGTCTTTACCTCGTATGTCTTAGAGAAAGGGAAATCTTCAACTTCCTGTGGCAGCTTAGAACAGAAGAATATTAACACCAGTACTTTGTTTTCTTTTTTTTTTTTTTTAAAGATTTTATTTATTCATTTGACAGACAAAGACCACAAGTAGGCAGAGAGGCAGGCAGAGAGAGAGAGAGGAGGAAGCAGGCTCCCCATTGAGCAGAGAGCTTGATGCAGAGCTCGATCCCAGAATCCTGGGATCATGACCCGAGCCGAAGGCAGAGGCTTTAACCCACTGAGCCACCCAGGTGCCCCCAGTACTTTGTTTTCTAATAGGCGTGGGGGGGGAGCTGTCATCTTATAACCCTTTCTATTAGCACTGAAATACCTTAAAATAAGCAATAAGCAATACCACCACTAACAACGATGACTGTTTTAAAATCCTCATTAAGCCCACATTGCCCAACAGCTACTGATTTCTTTTTCCCCTTCATAGGAAAACATTTGAAAGAGATATGTCCACTCTTTTCTCATTTTCTCACCATTCCCTCACCCCTTTCCCTGCTGTGAAGTGGCTCCCACTGCTTATATTTTACTGAAACTGCCTTTTCCAAGGTCATCAGAGAACTACTAATTGATCTATTTAAATGGCAGCTTTGGATTTTCTTTTTTGAGCTGTCTACATCATTTGACCTTCTCCAATTCATATTAATACTCTTGTTTTTGGATCCAGCGGTGCCAACTTTGACTATTTTTCTCTTACATCTCTGTTTCTTTTTAATAATATTTTTCCTTTAGGCTCTTCTTCCTTAAATATTAGTTTCTATGTGATTCTGTCTTGGGTCCTCTTCTTATCTTTCTCTGTAACTTGGGTCAAGTCATCTACTGGTAAGGCCTCAATCTTTATTTCTTTCTATGATTGATACCAGTCAGGGATACATTCCCTTACAAACACCTTGGCTACAATGACTTGAATAAAAGGAGTATATTATTGTTGATATTGCTATTATGATTACGTATTATAAAGCCTAGGAGGAAGACAGGGCAGGGCTGATGCACCTTCTCAACATTTCTTTTTTTTTTCTGTCCTGCCATCCTCAGCTTCTGGTAAGTTGTCCTTAGTCCACATTTCAGTGTCCAAGCTTTAGGTTCAAGCTTTGGACATTATAAAGAAGGTAAGGGAAGAGGAGGCACACTACATTTTTGCTTATGCCCTACTAGCCGTAACTGTGAAAAGTACTCATTCATATTTCTGTTGCAGGGCAAGAAATCAAGTTTTACCTTGAACAGCTTCTGTGGATCATGGAGAAACAGAATTCAATAGGCTGCCATTATGATTCAACAATTCTACAATGTCTGTTACTCTTCTAGATCTATCTTGACAAATCACTCACTTGACTTCCAGATTTCATATATACATATGAAATTTCACATATGCACACACACATACATATACATATACATATATATATATGTGAGTGTATGTATAGTGTGAGTGTATACGTGTGTGTATATATATATATACATATATATATATGAGTGTATACATTCATACATACATACACTCACATACACATACATATGAACATACACAGCCCCTATCACCTGGATATCTACATTTTGCTGTCCCTTATGTTCCTCAAATGCAACATGTGCCATAGGAACTAATGGACTGCTATCTTTCAATCCCAAGCACCTGCTCTTGTGTTACTTCTCTTAATGACGACGACTCCACCCATAACCCAGGCTTGGCACTATAGTTACATCTCTGTCCTCTAAACAACATGTTGAATCCTGCCAATCCTGTTTTTAACAAATCTTTTATTTTAGTCTGAACAACATTTATCTGCCACAAAAGATCTTTCTGCTTCCAGTCTTTTTTCTTTTCAAAATATTATGTATTTCACAATGATAGTGATCTTTCTACAGTAAAAATAGATTATAGATGAGTGGGTGTGTATGTGTTTTCCTGTCTTTCTTTGTTTGTTTTACCAGCAATAAGATCCATTTTCTCTGCCTCTGCTAGGGTTTTTTCTCTGTGTATCTAATTCTATGCAACTGGTTCTAAAGTCTATACTTGCAACAAGTGAGGTAAATGTCTAGGGAGTGAAAATTTGGGTAAGCAGACCAATTTTTTTTTTCCTGCAAGATTTAGCCACTTTTCCTAGGGGGTCTATACTTTTGGAGTTACTGTGTACTATACTACACTATTCCATAAAGAAGAGTAAAGTGGGGGAAGAAAGGACACCCAATGTAAGGGTTGCTAAAAAACAAAATTCAACATACTAAATTTGAAGATCTGATTGGGTTTATTAAATGATACATGAATTGGGCAACATCCCATCTAGCAAATAGGGGAGAGCTCCCCTGAGCTCAACAAAAGAAAGGTTTTAAAAGGCAGTGATTAGGAAGGAGAAAAAAGAAAAAAGAAAAAAAAAAAAAGGAAGAAAGGAACTGATTAGCAAGGAATTCATTGTTTAGGCAAGGTTGCCCTCCTAAGGAGAGTGGAAGGAGTCTATCAGTAAATTTCCTAGTATTGACCAGGAAATTACATGTTGACTGTTTAAATTTTATATTCTTAGGGTGTTGAAATGGCAGTTAAGTTAGGTATTAAGTCTTTGTTTTCTGACTTAATCTAAGTGATGCTATTTTGGGCCCATATTTTTTCTTTTACAGAGTGAAAGCTAATTACCATTTAATATCAAAAGCAACTATCTTCTTAACTTCATGGATTTCAGAGGCTGTATGAACTAGGGATTTCAGGGCCATTCTTCTAGGAAAATAAAGGGAGGAGAATTTGTACTCCCCCTTTTGTATTCCATTGGTCAAAGTTTGTCCCAGAACTGCTCTTAGTTGCAGCATAAGGGGCCCTTTTCTGGGCCCTGAATTTTATAGGGTCCACATCATTTGCATCCTTCCCTGGTTACACCTTCATCAAAAGTTGAGAAGTCTACAGTATTTAGGGCACTTGACCACCCAGAATACTTGCCCATGCAGAATACATGACTATGTTCTTAGAGTACATTTCAGGTACTTGGGTCCCTAAAATTCTTGCCCCAATAGCTCCAAGAATTCTTCTACGGCTTGTAGAAGTCTCTTATCCTAGTCTGTCCTGGAATTAGGGATATTGTCTAGGTAGCTTCTTTACCTCTAAGCCTGAGAATTGGCCAAGAAGCAGCTGTTGGTAGGATGTGTGGACCAAAATTCAGTGTGTGACTTGGGTGTTCATATAGGTACATATGACACCATTTGTGGTGTAGGACCAAGCCAATTATAGAGAAAGAATGGGAGGGGCTCATGACCATGGGCAAGGTCTCCCTGTTTTCATGTTATGGTGGTTCAAAATTCAAAAGGTACACAAATTTTTTGGTACTTCTACATTCTTACTTTAAATCGGTAGAATGGGGTAGAAGTGATGGTGTGTGGGTTCTAAGGTCAATCCATAAAATACATTGTAGCTTCCTCTCTGCTCCTTTACTTGGATCATTTGCTCTGGGAGAAGCCACTGCCATACCATAAGAACACTCAAGTAAGGGTGGTAAGAAATTAAGTCCTCTTGCCAAAACCCAGCAAAGAGTCAAAGACTTTTGCTAACCCCCACGCGAGGGCAGCTTCTTACCAGCGTACCCTCCACCCCCAGTCAAGCCTTCAGACTACAGCTCTGGCTGACACCTTGACTGCAACTTCATGACAGATCCTGAGCCAGAACCGCTTGGCTAAGCTGTCTCTGAATTTCTCATCCATAGTGAGAGATAATAAATGTTTGTTGTAAGCTAAGTTTGGGGGAATTTGTTACGAAAGTAAAAGATAACATACATAAACTACAAAGATCCTGAAAACTTTAATTTCAAACTGATTTTTGGATTGTTATGAAGCTAGAATGATGGAACAAAACAGCTTGTTAGGTTGACAGATTCAATTCTTCATATTTAGCATATTTAGATATACCCAAGACACACCCCTTTGTATGCTTGTCCTTGAAGGGTGGGCCTAAGCTTACCCACATTTCTGGGTTGCACATGCAGAGGACCAAGCAGATTCTGTGAATTGAACTCATGCTCCTACTGCTCCTAATATACGAGTCTAGAAGCATCCAGTGAAGACTTGGAACTGAGCGTGTTTGTGTGTGCCTGCATACAGCTCTTCTGAGCCCACGCAGGGTTGGTCTCTGGAGTAGCAGCTTGGTTGGAAAAAAAAAAAAATGGCTAGGGGTCCCAGAGAGATATCTGTCCAAATGGATATATAGGGGTGCATAAGAAGTGTCTAATGCAAAACCCTCAGGATAAAAATTTGGATCCTTTATGATATGGGTCCATCTTAACTGTACAACCTCATCTAATGGCACTTTTGTATCATGCTCTAGCTCCAGCGAACCTGAACTACTTATGATCCCTCAAATAGCCACGCTCCTTACTCCTTCTGTGCCTTTGTATATGTCCTTCCCTGTTTCAGGAATATTCTTCACTCTCTTCTTCACAAGCTCACTCCTATCAATATACCTTCTCAGAAGGCCTCTGTGATCAATGCACAACTCTTTCTGATGTTCCCATTCAATCCATAACCCACTGTACTTACTGTCATTATCATTTTATGAAATAACTACACTGTTACTCATCTGTACTTACAGCCAAAGAGACTATAAGCTCTTTGAGGACATGGCTCAGGTTTTATTAATCCTGGCTTTTTTGTGACATATATAGAAATTGGTACATACCAGCAGCAAAACATGTTCAGAATATAAAATTTTAGAGGGTCTATCAAATGATTCTGTTGAAGGATTTGGATTATTAAAACTCTGGGGAAAAAATAGCTGCATTTTGTTAAAAAAAAAAAGGGATACCTTGTGAAAAGTAATATACAACAAAAACAGTAATGGCCCAATGCCTTATTAGTGTATAGTCATGCTTTAAAAAGAACATCTTTCAGAGTTACTAGAGATACTATAAACTGTAATGTAGCAATTACTATCTTAACTACAATACATGGTGTAAGTCAATTGTGGCATAAATCTTATCTAAATGACCAAAGCATGAGCAAAAGCTCCTTGTGTAGCATGCATTTCTCTTTAGTTGGTTTCACTCCCTTTAGGCTTAGGGTATGTGAGCAGTCTTTTAATGGCAGGAAAATCAGGGATCATTTTATTTCAGTCTTCTAAAAACAATATCCCTAGGAAAGCCTATAGTCTAGAACTAAATACCTAGTGCTTACAAATATATTTGCAATGGAAAGCAAGAGTCTATTGGAGTGATAAGAAGAAAGAATTAGTTTTTTATCCTTGGCACAGAATTTTTTAAATGTCTTGACATAGTAAAACAGTGAATCCTAATCTTGGTTTTGTGATTCTTCAGATGCCTTAAGAAATTGGAAATATTCAAAACAAATACGTTCAATTCTCTAAGAACTTCTAATAGGCTTTAAAAATGATTACTTTTGGAAAAGGAGATAACAATGATAGAATTCAATTCCAAAAAATTTGGGAAGCTTTGGTAAAAAGCAGGATTGCTGCCCTCCAGGCCCCAAAAGTTGAGTTATTATTGAAATTAAAAAAAAAAAAAAAGTCAGCTCTCTTTCTCTCTTTGCTTAACCAAAATAATTGCACCTTTCACCTTTATGAAGGTGTTCCAAATAAACTTCATCAACTATAAATTTGAATTCCAGGACTGTCATTCTATTCTTTTTTCTCTAGTGACATTTCCAAAGGACATCCCACTTGATCTCCTCCCTGTGGAAGAGAAAAGGAGGTGACATTAAATGCTCATTTTGGTTGAGTGTCTTCTGTGATAGGCTTTGCATTGGACACTGGGATATACCCTTTTGGTATCTCTAAAAAGTATTGAAAATAAGATTTAAATAGAGGTGTCTGAATTATCAATACTACATATCCTGTTCCCCATTTAGTCCAACTCCCATGTAGTCTCCTTTCATACAAGCAAGTAAGATTTGATTAGGTTACTTATGTCTCCTATGGCTACATAGACATTTCTGTTGCTACCATTTCCTTTTCCTTCTTATGTTTTCTAATCTCACATGACATTTTTGTTTTATTGTTTTGCTCTTCTCTTATTTACCATTATGAAAAACAAATGAAATTATCAAACTTTCAAAATTCACTTCATCTATTTTCTTTAGTATACATACTTTTGTTCATATTTATCTTAAACCTATTAGTCACCCATTTCAAAGGAAATTCAGTGAAAATAGCTTTCGCTAATGTGAATAACAAAGAGAGCAACGAAGAATTCCAGGCATAATAACATCTATGGATATTCATTTGTAGTGAAAATATTAAAGTAATGTATAAGAATCTGAACTGAGGCAAAATTTAAGCTTATATTCTCAGGAAACCACAGAAGTAGATGAACCAGTGGAATCCAGTGATATGACTAACTTAGTTTCTGTAGTTTCCATAGGCTCATTTATTATAAGAATGGTTTTACAATCTGTCTTGATTATCCAAAGTCAAGAATCCTAAAATGCTGCTTTAATGAATCTTGCATCCTAGGAAGGGGAGAGAGGAAATCTTCAAATGCCAGCACCAACAGGCATTAATGCTATTATTCTTTGTAGTGGAGTGAATCATGTTCTTTTACGCACTCAGCATTCCACCAGTAAATAATCAATGTAAGTCACTCTCTCCCTGGGATATAACTAAAAGCCTGCTACCAAGAGACAAGCCTGCTTTATGTACAGATATGGAAGTATATGTTCTCTAAGGAATAATGATCCTCTTTCTTCCCTCTCCCTACTGCAATAAGAGGGTCCTAACCTGATTTTAATTGCATTAGTATACTTGCTGTGAGAAATGACATTTTAATGCATAGGATACTGAAGAGTTTCTTAGGTTGGTTTGAAACAAGTGCAATTAATTTGTTATCATTTCAATTATCTTGCCCCAAATGCATATATTTAGCTGAAATATCAGTTTGGTGTGGAACAGGAAGACTGTAGTTTCTTGAAATCTCTATGGTATTCAAATGGCTGGTGTAGGTTCATTAGGAAAAATTTTAAAAACTAGACAGGCAGTTTTCCAGATCATATTCTGAGAAATACTCTGAGTTGAGCTGACTGCCCTCCTTTTCCCTGCCACTTCACCATACTCGTGAGGGTGATTTTGTATGATGCAGCACAGTTCCCTTTTAAGATGAGAAGCTAGAAAATCGCTGGGGGGCTGGGACCACCAAAGCTCTCAAGACTTCTCCAACATGTCCAGTTAAAACACAGATCAGTGAACCAAGAGATAACAGACAGGAGTGTTCAACACAAACAGACCACCACCACGGGTTTCATGGTGGCATCTTAAGAGGACAGCACTACTGTAGGGAGGAATTAAAAAGTGTACAAGATTATGTACCTCAGAACATATGTGATTTACAAAAGAAGAAATTGAAAATGTTTTTGAAAATGATACTTTCAGAGTGTTCAGGTAGGTTTGGGTTGAATTTCCCTTTGGTTGAGGAGTATTCATTTGATTAATTATTTTGGTTAATGTAGTAATTAGTACATTTTGCTAATGTAGTAATTTCCTGTGAAATAACTCCCAGGGAAAATTATAAAAAATAAGCAGCTGTCTGTGCACCTGAGATCCTTTGCCCAATATAAAAGTTCAGGACCTGTCTTCCTCTGTTCCTCCCACCTCCTCAACTTCCTATATACATAAGCTACATACAGCAGAGGTGTTTCTTTTCATATTTAACATGTATTTATATTCTTTTGTTAATTCCTGGTCTACTTGAATTTCTGTCCCATATGATCTATTCATTACCTTATTTCACTATGACCTTAGAATTCTAGGGTATTTATATTAGAAAGAATATTATAAGTCATTTCAGCTAACTCCCCTGGGGAATAGAAACCCAAAAAAGGGAGGATATTTCAAGATCACGTTTCTGTTAGTGGGCAATCTGGGACGAAACCGAGCTTTTCTTATTTTCCATAGTCAAAGGAGCGTGTGTCGAGGAGTTTGAGTACCTGGGCTTAGAAGCCGTGTATGTCTCTTTATCTCTTCAAATCTCAGTTCTGCATTTATAAAATAGGAGCAGCAACAGCTGTTTTGCACACTCACAAAAAGATTGGTAAGGGATGCCAAGCGATGACACCTAAGACAGTATTGAGTAAGGGTAAATGGCAATCAGATATTTGCAACATTCAAACAGAAAAGGAAATGAGATGAATGCTGCCAAGAGTCTCGCTGGCTTTCCTGGAGGCCGCCTCATTGAGCTGAATCACCTGAGGGAATATTCTGTGGTAGAAAATCTGGTGACCTGAATTAGAAACCCGATTTTGCAAGTAAAATGAATGAGAGTAGATCTGTTCCTCAAGGGTAAACTCACATTAATTAGGCTCACAGTGGCAAAGTTGAAAATTTGTCAATTTAGAAAGGGAACTCTGGCTGGTATGTAATGTGGAACACGTCCATTAGTAAAACTGGCATATCTCGCCTGCAGGCGAAACCATGCAGGAAATGAAATTATAATCCAATAGTTTCCAAGAAGTCATGGAGTCAGGGTAAAGGGAGGCAGTTAAATGAGTCAAATATTCAGTGACATCAAGCACAGACAGCCCTTTGGTGCCATTTCTATGAAATAAACAAGAACCAACATTTATTAAACACTAATAATGTAGCAAGCATTGTGCTAAGTATGTTGTAAGAATTATCTCATGGAATGTTCACAATCATCCTGGGCAGAGAGCATCTTTTTTATACCTATTATGCAGAAAAGGAAGCAAAACTTAAGGGAGCTGTCTGTCTGTTACCTCTTCAGTATATCTCCCATGCCTCTTCTGGATAGTCCCTTACCTCCAGCCACTCTGCATTTCTGTCAGCTCTAGAAAACCTCAGACACATTCCCACTGCCAAGCCCTTGCACTTGCTGTTCTGCCTGCTAGGAAAGCCCTTCTCCTAGACATTCTCATGGGTATTTCCTGCTCTTCTTTCCAGCATTGTTTCATTGAAGTTTTTCCATGCTTGTATCTACAATGTCTGACCGGCCCTACCCAAAATTTCATGTACCCTGAACCTATTACCTACTTTACTACTACTACTACTACTACTACTACTACTACTACTACTACTACTTCTTCCTCTTCTTCTTCTCCTTCTTCTTCTTCTTCTTCTTCTATGGTACCTTTTAGTAGCAAATGTAGTACATAATTGCCCTATGTGTCATTTTACTGTCTGTCTCTTCTACTAGAATATAAGCTCCATGAGGATTGTTAGTTTTCCCACAGTGCTCTATCACCAATAGACACCTACATGACTCTGAATGTTTGATAAACATTAACTAAATGATTGAATGAAGCCATTGCCCAAAGTGAAGCCTTGAATGGGGAATCCACCCAGCTCAATAAACATTATCTACTCCCTCCTTAAGCAGTATAAAAGGACCAGCAATAGTGACTTTGCTTCTGTGACCCTCCTTACGCTATGATGCTTCCATTACTCACTAATTTGCCACCTAATTAATGCATTTTTTCTTTACCTCCTTCAGTCTGCTCTTATAATCTAGGAATCAGACTTTCAGGGTACTGTTTCATAGGAAATTCTATAATAAGAAGATAATTTAATGAAGGCAAAGGGCACAAAGTAAAATCATTTAAAAGAAGAAACAAATTTTCAGAGGAAACTGAAAAAAAATAGAATTTTACATCTTGAAATTTTTAATAAATTTATTTGATCTTATATTTAATGAAATGTCTCTTATAATTGCCCTTATGTGCTACCTTTTAATTTTTTCTTTTTTGTTGTATAATATTAAAATATATTTCTTAAACTTAATTTTTTTCAGTGCTCCAAGATTCATTGTTTATGTACCACACCCAGTGCTCCAAGCAATACGTGCCCTCCTTAATACCCACCACCAGGCTCACCCAACCCCCACACCCCCCTCCCTTTTTAAAGAATAAATAACAAATGATCAATTGATGTTTTCTATAAAAATACATGGTAATAGATATTATGATGTCATGGAATCCTTTGCTTTTTTGGACTTTCTCAGTTTGACTATATCTAGGGTCATTTTTATAAAAGTATTTGGGAGTTTAATTGATTTTCCCAAGGTCTTGTTTTAATCCTTTAATATCTTAATACTTCCCCTTAGGAATGCTCTATTCTATATCATCATGCCATTGTATTGTTTTGTTTTCCCTCTTTGCCTTTAACTCACTAATTGCTGGATCCTCATCACTGATATCATGTTCAAAGATTTTGTGAACTCCTTCATTTTATTTTCATTGTATTATTGTATGTTAACAAAGGACAGAATCAAACAGAGATGAGTAATAAAGGTATAGGTGGGACAGACAAAGATAAAGGTAGTAAGAGTTAAGGACAGAGGAAGTGTTAAGCATGTTAGTCAATCTTTTGTGTTAAGATTTTAATTTTCCTTTGCAATTTCAAAACTCTGGAAAATTGGTTGCTAAACGTTTTAAAAAAATACCATTCCCTTCGTGATTCCTTGTGAAGTTTTTTTTTTTTTTTTAATTTTTATTTATTATTTGTCAGAGAGAGAGAGAGCACAGGCAGACAGAGTGGCAGGCAGAGGCAGAGGGAGAAGCAGTCTCCCTGGCTAGCAAGGAGCCCAATGTGGGACTCATCCCAGGATGCTGGGATCATGACCTGAGCCGAAGGCATCCCCTTTGTGAAGTTTTTAACGAGCAACTCATTCTAAAGGGCATCTGAGCTGCTGTTATGTGCCAGGCACTATGCTAAGAGTTGTGTATGTATGTTACTCCCCACAAAAATTTAGTAATAGGGAAACTGAATCCCAGTACTCGGCTACTAAATGATAGACGTTGTCTTTCCAACTCTCCACAAGCTCATGGCTCTTCCAACACAAAGTTAAGCTTTTGAATAGATGAAGCTACTAATGTGGTTCTATTCAAAGAACTCGATATACAAGGTTACTCCATCAAATCTTTCCTCCATCACTTGCCAAAAATTCTCTTACTAGAGATTCATCACTTGGAATTTATGACTGTAGAATTTTAGTGTGCCTGTGGTTTTATGCCAAAGACCAGCTTTTAACAATTAGTTAAAAATGAAACTAGCAATGAGCATGACCCCTGTGTTCATGTTTGAGGGTTTTAACCTTTGTGAGTTTGTTTTTCTCTCTATAACCTGAGGATGAGAACTTCATGTGAGAGTGAATGAAGCTGAGAGAGACAAAATAAATAAAATTGAATGGCAAATATGCATGTCATTACACAATAGTTAACTCCAGCTAAAACTTCTTAACCTACAAATGGATATCTACTTGAAAATAAAGCTTCCTAGTTATCTCCCTAGTAAAGACTGCTTGCTCATTGTTTGGCAACTTGAAGAATATTAAAGGAATGTAAACAGTAACTTGAATTGTTCAGGATGTTTTCACCTGCAAGCAACAATAACTGCAAATTCAAAGTACTTAAAAAATGAGGGCATTTGGGGGCACCTGGTGCCTCCATTGTTTGGGCGTCTGCCTTCTGTTCTGGTCATGATCCTGGGGTCCTGGGATCTAGTTCCATGAGGGGCTCCCTGATCTCAGGAGCCTGTTTCACCTTCTGCCCCTCCCCCTGGCTGGTGTGCTCTCTCTCTCAAATAAATAAATAAAAATCTTAAAAAAAAAAATAAGAGCATTTGTTAACTTATATAGAAAAAAGAAAGAAGATTGGGAGAGTATGCCAGGACACGGTTTCCACCTCACATTGATCTCAGGCTCTGATCTCTTCTCTCAGGCTTCACCCTTTGGTCTGGGAACAAGATGGCCACAGCAAATCTAGGCATCACACTTGTCCTCAGACATCAAGCTTCCTGCTCTAGGGCCTCTGTATCTACTATTCCTTTTGCTAGTTATATCCTTTCTCTGTGGTTAATTCCCCCCACTGTATTCAGATCTCTGCTAAAAAGTCTATTTAATGAAAAATACAAGCTTTATTTTGCTCACATAGGTACTATTTTTGCACACCAAATATTAGAGATTTATTTTAGTTTTAAAAAAATGTTCCATTTATTAAAGTTATTGCTCTCTGAATATCACTTTTTTTAAAGAATTTTTTTATTTATTTGACACAGAGAGAGAGGTCACAAGTAGGCAGAGAGGCAGGCAGAGAGGGAGGGGGGGAAGCAGGCTCTCTGCCAAGCAGAGAACCCAATGCAGGGCTGGATCCCAGGACCTTGAGATCATGACCTGAGCCAAAGGCAGAGGCTTAACCCACTGAGCAAACCAGGCGCCTCAATATCACATTCTTAATAAATCCAACTTACATATTTGATTATTCTGTTTATAAAACTAGTAATTTTAAAGATTATTTTCACAAGAACATTAATATCTGTTTTCTTTTATTACCTTAAGTTTCTTTAGATATTAAACTGCATTTATAAATTTTATATATTTATTTTGCTCGGGTACTATGTTTATTTACTTTAAATAACAAATGCTTCCAAAGTAAAGTAATTCTTGTAAGTATAGTGAGGTTTAAATATTAAAACAAGTCAAAGGATGGACATGTCACTCTAGTAGGCCAAATTCTCTCCAATATTACTTGTATAACCAAATATTTGCATTACCAAATAAGCATGGATTTCTTTTCTTTTTTTTTTTTTAAGATTTTTATTTATTTATTTGACAGACAGAGATCATAAGTAGGCAGAGAGGCAGGCAGAGAGAGAGGAGAAAGCAGACTCCCTGCTGAGCAGAAATCCCAATTCGGGGCTTGATCCTAGGACTCTGGGATCATGACCTGAGCCAAAAGCAGAGGCCTTAATCCACTGAGCCACCCAGGCACCCCAAGCACGGATTTCTTAATATAAAATATTAATAGAATGGGTTTTATTTTATTGTTGCAAACTTTTTTTTAAATGTTTTATTTATTTATTTGCCAGATAGAGTGAGAAAGGGCACGAGCAGGGGGAGCAGCAGGCAGAAGGAGAAGTATACTCCCCACTGAGCAAGGAGACCAATGAGGGACTTGATCCCAGGATCCTGGGATCATGACTTGAGTCAAAGGCAGACACTTAACTGACTAAGCCACCCAGGTGTCCCTGTTACAAACATTTCTAAACTTAATTATAAATCTACTGAGGTTTCAAAGATGACAATACACAATAAGGAAACATTACATTATACAATCTTCTGAAATATCATTCTCAATAATTTTTGAAGTCACTCTCTTAGCTTGGAAGCTGGAAGTGACTAAAATTTAATGTAATCTATTCATAGTCCATAGCAAGACCTTCATGATATAGAGGAAAATGTGGTCATATAGACACATCCCTTATTTTTTAATAATATCAGCATTAATTTTAAAGTGAGATTAAAGTCTATAACTTACATCCAAATGGCTATATCATTTGAGTTATATTCCTTTCCTGCTGTCTCTTGAGATATACAAATACCTTTGTTAGCTATATATAAAGATCACTGAACATGACAGACTCCTACATCGTCTTTTAAAAAAATATTTATTTATTTATTATTTATTTTTAAAGATTGATTAATTTATCTGAGAGAGAGAGAACACCCACAAGCCAGGGGAGGGGAAGAAGGAGAAAATCTTTAAGCAGACTCTCCATTGAGTGTGGAGTCCAGCACGGAGCTGTATCTTACCCCTCATGAGATCATGACCAGAGCAGAAACCAAGGGTCAGATGTTTAACAACTAGCCACCCAGGTACTCCATTTATTATTTTAGAGGATGGTGAGGGGCAGAGGGAGAGGAAGAGAGAGAATCTCAAGCAGACTCCCACCCAGCATAGGGCCCGATGTGGGGCTTGATCTCATAATCCTGAGATCATAATCTGAGCTGAAATCAAAAGAGTTGGACACTTAACTGACTGAACCACCCAGGTGCCCCCATATATTCTTATCTCTTAAGATCACACATTAATTATTGTTATTAAAATGATATCCAATTTTATTCTAATTTCTTTTCCATGACTTTTCAGTCCCGATTTCTATGTCACTTTACATGGAGGCTTTTGCCAACCACATTTATTGAAAACACTGTTTTCTTCCCTATGTTTCTATCACTTTACCTGATGTTAATTTTCTTCACAGCACTGTTCACTCCCTGAGATATTATTTATTGATTGATTTATGTTTGTCTCTTTCCTCTAAAGTCTAAGCTCTGTGGAAAGCAATGATATTGATCTCCTCTTGTAACTGCCTATATCCTCAATGCGTTGAAGAGTGGTACACATTCAAAAATGATTGTTGAATAGATGAATGAAAAATGAAGAGGCCAGACACATATCCAATACCTATACATAACCTAATGTATTGGCAGAGAGAATCAGACTGCCATGATTGTCTTAAACTAATAGGTACTTCAGAGCTGTATATGATGCCTTTTCCCTACTGTCATGGGTACTAAGGTGGGTCCCTAAATACAATTCTGTAGGTAAACAACTGGAAATGGTCCACTTAAATGATTATAATAATCACATTTGGGGAAGAAGAGAAAGGAAGTAGAGATGGTTTTAAGGTGACAAAACACAATAATCCCCCCAATTTTGCCTCAAAAATTCTCTTCTAAAATGAGACAAATACTATATTACCCAACACAATATTCATGTATTACTGACCTCCAGAGTAGTTGTTAGGAGCTGAGCTCTTCAATAGAGAACAGAATGTGGCTCAGGGAGTTCTACCCAATTCTTTCTTTACTTAGCAGCACAAAGCTCCTCAACTGTAAGTCAAGTTATCTTAGAATTAACAACTTTAGTACAGTTATGATCCCTTTATTATGCAGTTAGGGAGATGCCATACAGTCCTAACTTCACACAAGTAAAGGAAGGGGAATTCAGGAAAAGGGCTTCAAATAATTGATAGAATTTCTATTGATAATACTTGAGAAGAGACAAAATTATATACCAGGCTACAAATTGTCTCTAAAAACAGATGTATATTAAAATGTATTTTAGTGGTGAAAGTTGAAGAAAACATATCATTTTATATTTAGGGAACCTGAGAGAGTCAAGTAACTGCTTTCATTACTTGTTATTTTGATAATTCAGGAAACTGAATCCCAGATAACATTAAAGGATTTGGACATAGTTGCATAAGGAGGGACCTTAGTCAGATATATCATGGTCCTGACTCCTCATCTGGTGCTCTTTCTTCCCTGATGTGCTTGGTAATAGAATGTGGGTAAAAATCCATGATAAAAATAAAATCTAATGAAAATTAATACCTAGGTGGTTATCTCCCCTAGAGAAGGGATTTCCTTTAATCTGGATAAGTATAAATCATGTTGATTTATTGATTCAACAAATATTTATTGAGTGACTGTCATGTATAATAGCTATTACTCTATGCACTGGGAAAACTTAGTGAATGAAAAAAATAAGAATCTCTCCCTCTCTTTCTCTCTCTTCTCTCTCTTTAATATATGATATATAACATGTAGTATTATATACATACATATAATTTATTTCTTTCTTTGAAAGAGTAAATATTAGCCCATTAAAAAAGTAAAGCTCATATAAGTGTGATAACTAGATAAGTACCAGGAAGAAATGTAGTACATAATAAATATCCAGGCAACTATTATCAATTAACAATTAGATATTCATTATTTATTTTGGCCATAGAATAGACTGTAAAAGGGTTTTATTACTTACCAGTAAAGGATGAACCCCTTGGATTAGGCAGCATTTTGCATACATAAATACAGAGAATTAAAGAAAAGATTAATTCTATGACATTTTCAGAGTGAAAGGATTGTAGTGACTAAGAGATCTCATTTATTCAGCTTCACTTGGAAGTAACAACTTTCCCATTTGTGAATTCCCTAGATTAACAGATTCATTCATTCACTTGACAAATATTTGTAGAGTACTTCCTATTTGCCAAGTCTTATTTCAGGAACAGAGATAAAGGGAAATACAAGACAGTCTTGTCCAGATGTAGTCATACAATTAACAAGTGAAATACAGAGATATAAGCAAGACAAGCACCATAAGGAAAATAAAAGAGCATAAGAGTTCAGGGTGGGCTTGGAGAGGTGTTATATTAAATAGTATGGTCATAAATTGATCCTTCTGAGAATCAAGACAAAGTTTATATGAATATTTTACAAATATGTTACAAGCACACCGAAGTTTTTGCAAGGACTGATTCACCATAAATGCTTCAAAAACCCAGGTGATACTAGTGTC
>ML093177.1:36195-50950 GCA_003697995.1 Taxidea taxus jeffersonii
ATTCAAATTGGAAGGAACAAAACATGCAGTGCGCACTTTTTATGGAACCGGTAGAAAATAAACACTATCAAATTCATAAACAAGATAACAACGGAGGGTTGTGATGAAGATGTTATGGAGAGAAATCAGTCGGGCTGGGAAAGGCGTGGACAGGTACACCGAGGGGCGGAGGAGGCCCGGATGGAAGGGAGGGCAATACACAGTCTCTCTGGGGAGCCTCCTTAAAGGATGAGCGTGTAGACTGCCATGAGTCAGAGAAAAGAGTCTTCTAGGTACATGTGACATAGAATGCAAATGGCTGGAGTCAGAAGAGTTTGTTATTTTCCACCGACAGAACCGAGACCAGTGTTCCTGCATCTTCTTCATAAACGCAGTGGTTGACTTTGAGGAATTTGAGAAGAGCAGGTAGGATCACATTCATGAAGCACATTTTAGGCACCACAGGGACTTTGGAATATATTCAGAGTGCATTGAGGAGCCACAGAAGGGTTTTAAACAGGGGAATGAGGTGGTATGATTTGCATTTTAACCAGTTTTCACCGGCCCCTACATCAAGAATGGATTCTAAGAGAGGAAGACAGGCTGCTGAGGAGCCCGCTGGCAGGTTATTTTAAGAGTCCAGCTGAGAGATGGTGTAGACTTGACACAACACACAGCTGCAGATAGAATTTGTGTCAGCGCAAAAGCTTGCGACCTATTCACAGAACCCCTTTCATCCGAGCCCTAAACAAATATTGACTGAAAAGTAGAACTACAAAAGGAAGGTCCTTTCTTTTCATCTGTGACAGTGGCACTGACAGATTCTGTCTATTTGCAACTGGGTGTTGTGTCAAAAATCTACATTTTTCAACATCCCGAGTAAGAAATCAAAGACGATAAACACTCCATCCTGTTAATAATAAACACACACGAACCTTCACAAATATTCAAGATGTGCTATGTCCATAGAGTTAATAATCTGAAAATATTAACCCTATATACACATTAATGTGTGACTGATATTAGAAACTGGTGATTGATGGGTTTTCATTATCAAAAGCTGCACAACTTTGGATTTATATGGAGAAAAATGTAGATGTCCCCTCAGACTGAGATGGTCATTCATATTGCTGGGAGTGTTGCCTGCCAAGAATTTATAGCTGAGTTCCCCTCCAGGAATTGGCCTGGAACAAAGTAAAAAGCCTTCTCCAGGGTCCTTTCTCTTCTCTGGGGGCACCACATCCAGTGACTTATCCATGCAAGAGACTGGACTTTGTTTCCTTTTTGCTTCATCTTGGTGCTCTGAACTACTACCTGTCTCAAGCGCCATAGGATTGGCTGAGGCCCTGTTGTAACCATATCACAATTTTTTCTCTGACATGTCCTGCTTTCTTCACTCTCTCACAGGCATTGTTTTGAAGCAAACTCTCTAAGAAACCACCTCTATGAAAATATCCAGATCAGAGTCTGTTTCCCAAAATGAATTACACCTAGGATTAAAAAGAAGGTTATTTCTACCTCAAATGAGTGAGGAAAAGGAAAAAAAAAATGTCTTGTGGGTCAGGATAATCTGCAAGATTTGGTAGGAAACTACTTTATTTTTTTACATTTATAATTTGAACTATACTTGCCATTTTGAGCTATAGAAGGATTTTGCCTAAAATATGGAACTTGTATTTTATGCATGACATTAGCTATTTTATCTCCTTCTCTCTCTCTTTCTCGGCAAAACTGTTACACTGGCCCAAATAACTTCAATAAAACATCATGTTTGGAGGCCCTTCATCACCTTACTAATTCATTGTAATTTTGAGCCACATTGGACAATCTGTCATTACACTTTGTATGAAAGCTGACAAAAGACTGGCAAAAACTTTCTGATGCAAATACCTCTTGGAAGAAAAGAGGTAAGAGATTTGCTGTGGGTGTTTTGCATGTCAGGGAGTCTAGACCCATGGCCAGAAGTTAGTTTCTACAATCTTTGTATTCTGGTTGGGTTGTGATTTTTCTCAAAACATTTCAGCACTTCAATCTATGTTTGGAGCTCGCAGCAATTTAGGAGAAAAGTGGTCAGAGGTTCAGGTGTTCACCCACACTTTCTATTACCTCTGCTATGTATGAGAATACAATAAAAATCAATATCATTTGTTCATTATGTAAGATGACTCAGACCTGTAGCCACTAGCCCCTCTCCCATAACTGTTTCCCCTATAGTAATTCTTGAACTATCACTGAAGGCCTTCAGCTAGAAAGGCAATGAATCATATTCTTTTTATGTGAAAAGACCTCACTCTGTGAGATAAAAAATATCAAAAGTTATGCTCACTGGCTTTAGGAAATAAGCATCATGGCAATATGACCAGTAGTATTGTCTCAAACATACTTTTTTTTTTTTTTCATTTTACTTTAAGGCCCACCAGACTTTCAAGACATCAGCCAGCTTTTCCAGTTATCAGCATGTAGCTTGTAAGGTCGACGCATGCTAGCTTGTAGGGTCATTAGCAAGTTTCTCAAAATAAAATAAATTCTGGGTAAAAAAAAATGATATAAGTAGCTGACTTTTCCTCAATTCTGAATGGATTAAAAAAATGCTGACCTATTTAAATTTCAGTTTTGATGTTTCAACTTTCTGAAGGGTTTGATGCAAGACAATGTTTCCATCTTCCTAAAGGAAAGGTTTACTTTAGATGCTAATCTTGTCATGTTCAAATAAAAAAAAAATGTATAGGGAACTTCTGTTTGTTTTGAGTATCACTGCTGGCTTCTCATCCGCTTCAGAATTATTGCCAGTATTCATGTTTGTCATACTGCTCAATCCTTCCTTAAGATGCCTTATAGCACAGGCTTAGAATTGAGAGTTTAACAAAATTCGTGGAGGCACTGTATTATGGGAATAATGTTTCAGCCATCAAAGAGCTCTTTGGGGGATACAGTGCACACATACCTTAATCTAGGGTGTGAATGATGACTGTGCTTTGCATTTCATGATTGTTGCTTTGCATCGCTAACATGAAAAATAAAGCTTTCACATTACTTTCCAAAGGTCACAGAAAAGAATTTATTTCCTTCTAAGAGAAACTTTAATAAAGATTTTTTTTCAAAATGTGCTCATTCCAGAAAATTTATGGTAAAGAATTTTTGAACAGTCACAAACAGACATTTCAATGAAGATTCATATTTAAGCTGGACACTTATTCTTTGCTGCGCCTCGTTCCTTTACTGTATATGGCATAGAAGGAAGAACTGCTACAGAGTCTTTGAATGCCATCATTGCAAATCACATATACAGCTGTAGGAAATAGACCCTGGGGAATAATATAGCTGCGTGGGGGAGATACAGCTCAGGCCAAAGTAATTTAATTTATCTAACTTAAATCAAAATTTCAAGACTCACTCATGAAAGAAGCATATATATTGTTCCTGTACTTAATTCTTATTTTTCAGGTTAGCCTGTGTCCTCGCCTCCCACTCAAAGCAACATTAAATACAAGGATCTTGGTCTTGAAATTGTTTATTAAATAATTTAATAGACACTATAATGGGATATTTTAGTTTTCCAAATGCCACATGTTATTTTTAACGATACATCATATTATTCTGCATATATATATGTATAAAATCTATTTGGGAAAATACATAGCATAATCTGGTAGACAGATTATTTTAGGTCACTGTTCATGTTGTCTGAAATCTACTATTACCAACTTACATGATATTTATTTATTCAGAATGAATAATCTTCATTTCTCAAGGGCAATGCACTAGAAAACGTACATAAAATCTCATTCACTGATTAACCTAACATAATAAAAGAATATGAGCATCATAAAATTTTTAAAAGTGTAAATGAGGAGGTAATACAAGAAGTGGGATTTAACAAATCAAAAAAGAGAGACAAAGCTAATTTTAATCTACCTTCTACGGGATTGCATTAGAGATAAAAACAGAATCATTTAAGTTAAGGCAATGATATTAGCTACATTAAATCTTTTTACTTTTATTTTTTTATCTCAAGAGGTGAAAATATAAAAATAGCTAAATGCTTGTAGGAATATTTAGGACTCCATTTAAATTATTTTGAACTTAAATATAATTTTTACTAATACTGTTGAGCAATGAGTATAATTAGAAAGATTTCGGCAAGGCTGGATACTTGAATAATTAAAGGCATAAGATTTATTTCAGGAGAAGCATCATTATCTAAAATTAAATATTAGAATCCATATAAAAGACAGGAATAGGGATAAAGGATAGCAAGAACCACATTTTACAATTATTTAGGCTCATTAATAGCATAAATTTCCTTGAAATAATATAAAATTAATTTATATTGAATATAAATTTCAAAGTCTCACAATATTATCAATATCTGTTTCTTATGGAAAGCAATAATTGAACCTTCTTGTCTATAATTCTTACATTACAGTTCAACAACAGTTTCTCAAA
Source organism: Taxidea taxus jeffersonii (assembly GCA_003697995.1). Taxonomy (NCBI): domain Eukaryota; kingdom Metazoa; phylum Chordata; class Mammalia; order Carnivora; family Mustelidae; genus Taxidea; species Taxidea taxus. Next base: position 40,621 of record ML093177.1, read on the forward strand.
TTACGGTTTTCTTCATTTTTTGAATAGGCAATGCATGCAAATTATAAATGCCCACATATACTGAAAAGTAAAATTTTCTCCCATCTTCTTCCCCAAGCCAATTACTTTCCACAGAGCAATTGTTTCCCCCCCAACCCCCGGTTTCTGAAGTATCCCCATATCCTGATATTTTTTTGTTTAAATATTTGACGCTTGGGTAGGCTTTTAAGACATGCTGTTTTATCTTTTCTTTAATCACTCAACACTCCCTTTATTGATTATTCAGTATTAACACATAAAACTTAAGAGCTTCATAGTATTCCATAATTTAATCATCCCTAGTGATAGATATTTGGGGCTGTTTCCTTTTTATTTTCTGTCACTACAAACAGCACTAAAATGAATATAACCATACATACATCTCTGAACACAACTATGAAATGATCACTAGAAGTTTAATTTTTGGTTGAAAGATACATGGATTAATAGGTTAGCAAACAGCTATAATCACCCTCCAGAGAGGATTGACCAATTTACATTTTCACAAGCAACATGTGAGAGAGCATATTAAAAAAAAGTGTCAAAATATAGCATTTTACAATTTTTAATCTTAGCCAATATGAGTGAAAAATGGAGTATCAACGGAGCTTCAGTTTGCATTTATCTGTTTAGTGGTGTTGAGATTGTTTTATTTATTTGTGCTAAAATGCCATAATATATCCTCTTCTGGAAGCTGTATGTTCACATCCTATATTGATTGTAAAAACTGAAAACTTAAAAATATTTCGTATTTGTGTATTTGCAAAATTTGTGAATTATTTATGAGCAACTATTTCCCACTAGGTGAACATTTCCATTGTTTCACATTCTTAGGTAGTTAGTAGAGTACCCTTGTGTTGCTTATTGAAGCAAATAATGAAATCAATTTTGAGCTTAGAAAGATAACTGTGGAAAATATATACTCACTATGGTAGTATCTTATTCCAGGGGCTGAGAGAGAGAACAGTGAATAAATAATTACTTACTAAAATTCCAAAAATAGGGAGAAAATATCATTCCAATGACAAAGTAGTGTTATACTTCCAGAGCAGAGCACCATAAATATGAGATTACGCTTAAATTTCCAAAAGTACTGGTTTCTATAAATACCTGAATTTTATCATCATTGTGTCTGTTGTACATCTTTGTTTAGAACTCATAGAGACTATTAAATTTAATTACTTTCCCCAAGGTTTGCATGGTAAAGGTGCATGCAAAGGTGGAGTTTCCAAATATGAACAGATTCTCATGAATAAGGTTGTCATTTATTTATTATAATTTGGAAAAAGCAGTAGGTCTGAAAGCTGCCTACTTCAGGTTCTGGACAAGAGTAGTGGTATGGGAGAAAAAGTGTATCTAATTTTGAATGATATGCCTGAGGAACTTTTCAGCAAGACCTAGTCACTGTTTCTTTGATAGGCTCTCTTTTTATGGACAAGCTTCACAAAGAAAGGTGGGATGGGGGCTTAAACGCCTGTCCTTAACTGTTGCTCCTCTCTGCTTCCTATCAGGTAGGCCTAGTATTTTTGAAGTGAATTTTTTATATCATTAAATACAGAAAATAAGACAGAGCAATATAAAATACACACTTAGGCAATTAGTATTTTATATATATTCTGTACATCAGCACATGAATATTACAAGCTACATGTTCATTTCGACTTATATTTTGAATTTTTATATCATTTTTTAAATTTAAATTTTATATATTTTGGTCATGGCTGTTCAATTAAAAAACAAAACAAAAAAGATCATCTGAAATATGTGCTAAGCTATCCTCTTCTTCCTTCAAAACTTTTTCTCCAAAAACATTATTAAAAATTTCTGATTATATGGATGTAGGAGAATTCCAGGTTAAAACAAGTGGTTTTGTTTTGTTTGTTTTAGACATAAACCACCACCACCAACAACAAAAACATAAGATAGACCTTGTTTGGATTATCTAGTCACATTTATCTGGGGGCAGGAAGAAAACCCAGAGTCTCTCAAGTATGTTACACAGATCTAGGAAAAGACAGAAAACAATGAAATGAAACACGAAGAAATGAAAACCTTGCCCATGAGAATAACTATTAATATTAAATATATCTCCTCTGTCTAGCTTTTGTAATGAAGCATCTTTGATTATTTTAGAATTTTTCCCAAGATATTTTATTATGAGATAATCTATAAAGAAATTTATGCTATGTTTGTCAATATGTTTCCTACTCGACTTTGGGTACTCAGTACAGAGATGTACTCGATAAATATTTGCTGAATAAATGAACATAGAAGCATATACCAATGCTTTCTATATTACCAAAGTCAATTAGACAGGTAACTACGTAGATAAACAGAGAAGAGATTCTGTGGGGAAGTCATCTCCTCTCAAATGAGAACCTCTATAGTATTAAGTATCTTTCATGTTACAAAACAACTTGATAATAGGAACAAAGGGACTGCCTGGGGGAGTGAGGGACAATGAAGCATATTTAGAGAAAAGAGGAATACCAGTATCTTCTAAGAGGAATACCAGTATAAGATACTGTACTCTGTGGAGACTTAAAGGCTTAGATTTCAGTTTGGGCTGTGCAGCCTTGGACAAGTTCCTTAGTCTCTCTCACCCCCTGTATCCTAATCCTTACAATTTTTATAAAACATCATTTATGTTATAGAAAAAACATAGTGATTACCATATTCATGTTCTTCTCCTGCATCAACTGGGTGAAACTGTGTGAGACCATAGAAACCAAATAACTAGCCCTGAGTAATGAGCTATGAGTGGAAGTGATGTGTGTCATTTCCATATAGAAAAATTTGACAGCCAATAAGCAACCCTCCTTAAGCCTTCCTTCTACTGTGATGTCAGAGCAGAAAGCACATTCCAGAGATGGAAATATATAGATGAACCCCTGGCGCCAGATGTGATGGTGTAGAGTGGAAATCTCTGCTACCTTCTCCTACAAAGGATTATGTACTCTGTACGAGGATTATGTTTACTTATTTTTATATTAAGCTTCGAGAACTAGAGATAAATATGAAGTTTTTAAAAAGATTAAACAAGACAATGAATATAAAGGCTTCATCTCAATAAATGGCATATTATATTTAACTCAGTGTTTGGAAATTTTCTCTGTAAAGGGTCAGAGAGTAAAATAATTTGAGGTTACATACCATACGGTCTTTGTTGCAAGTACTCAACACTGTCAGTACAATTCAAGAAATGCCAGCATATTATATGAAAGCAACCATAGAATATATGTTAAGAAGCAGTGTTGCTATGTTCCAATAAAACTTCACTGGTTTTGGTGAAAGGAGTCAGTGAATTGGTTTTGGCATAAGGGTCATAATTGGATCTACCTCCTATTAACTCAGTATTGTTTCTTTATGATGATGAAGATGACAAAAGGAAAAGGGGTTGGTTGAATCAAGTTAAAGTCACGCGTACCTAGAAAGCATATCAATGAATTTGGAACTCTGTTATTTTCTATGGGAAAGAAGTGTATGCATACTAAGCATTCTCCATGTGGCAAGCAATCTGTTAGTTTCTTCATATACATAATTGCATTTAACTTTTATAGTTTGGCGTTTTGCCGATAAGGATCTTGAGACCCAGAAAGGTTAAGTGAGGAACTCAAGTTTACACTCTTAGTAATTCTCAGATGTAAGATTAGAATCCAATCCTATTTGACCCCAAGTACTGAACTCATTCCACCTTCTTTTACCTGTTACTTCGAATAAATAAGACCCAGAAGTGCAATCATAAAGACATTTTCTGCTTTTAATTGTCTCTACAAACCCAATCTATGGGCCCTCTCATGCAATAAAACTTGGGCAGATAGCCCGATAGCTTATCTGTTCATTCTAAGATAATATTAATATTTAAAAAATAACCCTCTTGTTGCTTTAGTCCTTCAAATAGTCTCAGCTCAATATATCCTGTCCAGTGTAATAATAAAACCTCTGAATTTCAAAGAGAAATCTTAGCCTTAACCTTAGGTCAGGCCTGTTTAAGGCAGGCAATGTGCAGTTGGGAAGGGCGCCCCCAGACAGCAGTGGGGAATTGTTTTTTTCCCCTGTGCCAGCTCCTCCTCATTATTCATAATACCTCTTTTGCTAATTCCTCATCTACATCTTCTGACTTGTCCATGTTGGGAGCTGGGGGCCTGGAGAAGAGAGGGATAGGTGCCAGTCTGTCTTACCCCACTGCCAGAGATCTATGAAAGGTGTTCAGAAGTGACCCTTTCTCTTCAGCTACCACCTGCCACTGGTGAGGATGTGGGGAATGCTGTCATCTACGGTGTCCTTTTCCCCACCCAGGGCATATCCTCCTGCTGGTCCCTTAGATCCTCCTCCTGTCAAGGTGTGCTCCTTTTTCTAGGAATTATGGACAGGAGCTAAAATAATTCTCTGTCCTCTCTCTCTCTCTTTGTCTCTTTGTCTGTCTGCCTCTTTCTCTGTCTCTCTTTCTACCTTTTTCTCTCCTAAACTTTGTACTTCTGGGTCACATCAGGGTTTTTCAAATTCCAGGTGTCTTATTAAAATACTTCTCATTTCATTTGAGGAGATGGGGAAGTGTCTCCCACACCTCATCTTCACCCATGGTTGGGGGTCCTTATGGCACACCTCAACCCTCTCCAGCCCCAACTCCTGGCTGTTCCAACTTGTGAATGAAAACAAAACAAACAAAAATACCCCCAAACAAACAAACAAACAACCCCAGAACCAAAAACCAAAAAACAAACAAACAAAAAAACCCCAAAACAGTATTGAACCACCTCCTCAGCTGTTCCTGCCTTGTTGGTAAAACATTTTTCAATGAAATGTGAGAGAAATTAATGTCTTATCCTACAGCCTCTCTAGAAGCCTTTTAACAGTATTATATAAAAGCCTAAATACTTTATTTTTTCTTAAATCACTTGCAATATAGTTGTGCATACAAAACGAATACTCTAGATGCCTATACAAAATTTGTATGGATCTGAAGGGACTTGGAGGTCAATAAGTTCATTTCTTAGCTGACTGATGAATATTTACTCAGTGCTCTTATTTGTAAAATGCTGGGCTAAGGCTTAAGTAAGACTGAAACCAAATGCAGATGTCCTTACAGTCCCTGCTTGAGTAGCTATGGTTTGGGAGAATTTATTACCCCTTTGAAAGCTCACTTTCCATAGTTTTTCTAAATCTTGAGTTCTTCCTGTTATTCTAAATGCATATGACTGCACGTAGAGCAAGATCAATCTTTACAGAATAGCCATTTAAATGTTGAAGACAAGGCTGCTGTTTGCTTTCATCTTTCCTTAGACTTTTTATGATAAGCTGTCCTTTCATGATGTGTGACAGGGATGCATGTCACCACTCTCCAGTTGCACTCAAGCACAGATGCCATGGCTCTCTTTTAGAATCAACCCTTACCACTGTGGGCAGAGGACCCATCCTGCATTTCTGGAAGCTTCCACAGGGTTTGTGCCATCTCTTTTTGCAGACTGCATATCTTTGCATGTAATCTGGCCAGGTCCACTTCCTCATACCTAGCTTCCCCTGACTGTAATCATATTATTTCCATCTCTACCAAACACTCCCCAGATGGTGGTTTTCAAGTCATTAATACCTTTTTCAGTGAAGAACTGAGCTCAAAAAAGTAAGGGGAATTCCCAGGGCTTTGGGAAGTAGAAGGTGATAAAATGAATGTAAAATAGTGGCTGCTCACCAGGAAAACTTGCCGTATCATTGCAGTAATGAGGAAATGGCAAAATTAACATCAACATCATGGCACAGCAACAAGATGGTATGAATTTAAGTTGGCCAAGAGCAAGTACAGCTGAGAATGTGAAGTAAAAAATGCTCTCCAGTCCTGGTAGTAGTGTAAGTTGGCAAAAACCACCTTAGTTAGAGCAATTTGACAATATCTGGGCAAAGGCAGAGATGGGCTGACCCTGTTATCCAGTGGTTCCTCTCTTAGGTAAGCATGTAATGTAAAAAACATGTGTACATATGTGTACAGAGATCTATAAAATAATATCTTCATGGCATTTTTCGTGACTGAAAAAAAAACATCAAATAAGCGAAGAAGAACAACAGAACTTGAGACAAGCTTAATGTCCATGGTAAAATGACTTTCAAAATGTGGAGTTGTTTTATACTGGCATACTACTATACAGCAAAGAAAATGAGCAAATAAGATTTAATAATGAAAATGTAGATGATTCTCATAAATTTAATTTTGAGTATAAAAACCAAATTGCACAAGAATATTTACATAAAGTTGAAAAACAGAATGGTACTATATTTTCTTATAGAGAGACATACACATGTAGGAAATAGGGAAATGTATGGTAAAGTCAAATTCTGGAAAGCCATATAAAAAATAAAATAATGTTGCTTGAGAGGGAATAAGGAAATAGAAGGAGCCATGAAAAATGAAGGCAGGCATAGCAATAAATTGTAGTCATATACTACTTATATTTTTAATTATGAATCTGTGATTATATCACTAAAGCAGAAAAGGCATGGAAATGATTCTTGACTAAATTCAGGTAGAGGTGATGAAAGAGAATGCGATTGGAGAGAGATACAAGGAGTTATATTCATAGTATTTTATTTATTCTGCTGAATGCTGTATACATATCATTTTATTATTCTTTATACTTTTTGCATGTCTGAAATGTATTTAAAAATAAAGTTTTAAGATTTCAAAACCGTTGTTTCTCTTAAGGGCTTGACGATCCTATTTTGGAAGTCAAAAACTAAGTACTGACTCTTAATTCTTCCTGGTAATCTTAGTGTGATAATCTCAATTTATGTCAGAAGTGTGGATGAGTCTGACTAACCATGGTAAAGGTAAATTACCAGGAAGTATGGAAGTATGGAAAAGAAAAAGAAACGACCATTTCAAGATAATGTTTTACCTAGTGTACATATCCCTCACTCTCCTTGCCACTCTTGACTGTGTTACATTTCTTTTTTTTTTTTTTTAAAGATTTTATTTATTTATTTGACAGGCAGAGATTGCAAGTGGGCAGAGGCAGGCAGAGAGAGAGATGGAAGCAGGCTCACTGCTGAGCAGAGAGCCTGATGCGGGGCTTGATCTCTCTCTCTCTCTCTTTTTTTTAATTTAAGATTTTACTTATTTATTTATTTATTTATGAGAGAGAGAGAGAGAGAGAGAGAGAGAGCACAAGCAAGGTGAAGGGCAGAGGAAGCAGCAGAAGTAGTCTCTCCTGAGCAGGGAGCCCAATGCAGAGTTGGGTCCCAGGACCTTGGGACCATGTCCTGAGCAGAAGGTGGGGGCTTAACAAATTGAGCCATCCAGGTGCCCCCCAATTTTGATGAATTTCCTAGGTTGCTTTTTTCAGAATTAAACAAATTTCAGATATTACTTCCCAATGACAGTATTTGTAATCTCTGGGTTAATCTATCAGAAAGATGATGTAATATTCTATTTATATTAATATAGCCTTAATTTTATAAAATACTTCTGAGCAATTCTAATATATTTTACCCCAAAAAAATGAACCTAAAGTCACAAATCTAAACTTTAGCTTTGATTCCCCTTTTAGGGTTTACTTTTGGAAGGCTAATTTTCTTCTTCAAATGTGAGTCTCCTTATCTTTAAAATAGATAGAGGCCTATGCAAAAAGGATGCTGTGAGAAGATACCAAATTCAAATACTAACATTACACTAAAGGAGACAATGTACATAAAGCAACTTACTTAGTGTCTGAAATAAATTGTTCAAAAATTAATCAAACACTGAAATAAAATAAAATAAAAAAATAACCATTCCACCTTGTCAATAAAAACAAGTATAAATGTGTCTACATTTTTGGCCACTCTGGATCCAAGGTCTTGGGATCATTATTATCACTCTCCAGTACATTTATATAATGTCATGAATGCACGAGTAAGCAGATATTTGGGTATGTAGAAATTATAGACTTATATAGATGTTTTAGTAGTAAAATTTTGATGTAAAATAACTTTTAAAAACTCTTGTCAATGTTTTCTAAAACTACTTAAAAAAAATTTCAAAACAAATTAAAAGCCTGTTAAGTTTCACAGAAATGTATTACAGTGCTTTCATGTAATGTAGACACATATATACTTTACATGACTCATATATATGTCAATTTTCATAGCATATAAATAAACTTAAGAATGTGCATATATTAAATATATGAAATATCTAAAATAAACACACATATACAAACATGTTTGTGTAGATGTATGTATACATATGCACATATAACGAGAGTCTGAATCTATCAACAAAAATGTAAATCAGGGAGAGTCTTTGCTTCATAAGAAAATTCAAAATTATTTTTTTAACCCATGGGTTATTTCTTTAACCCATAAGTTCCTTTACAATTATTTTTTTTAATTTTAAAATAACTACAATTATTTTATGTACAGCTTCTTAGGACAAGTCTCACATAAAGTGAGTTAAATACCTAATAATGTTTCTCAAGTGCTAAAATTAATGAGTTTTATATATTGTAAAAGGAGTAGAAAGAAAAAAACTTTGGCCTATACATTAAGCATCCACTTAAAAAAATAATTGGCAGAAACTCCATAAGAAACTAAAAAAGCTCAAAATTATTTTTCTCTTGAAAGTTTTTTCCTTTTTGAGTGAGTAAATATTGATTTATTATATTCAATGTATACATAAAGAATTAATTCAAACCTCCTATTTCAGGGTGAAGTTAAGACTTTCAGTGGTGTTTCTACTATAACACCCCACACATTAAGGAAAAAACAACTTCACTTGGCTCCTGCTCAGATTATGTTTTAACCCCATAGCCCATGATGTGTTTCCCCTGTCTTGGCAAACAGGTGGCGGTGCTATTTTTGTCTCTAGCACATAGCTTGTTTTGAAATGTGGTATATATATTGGCTGTGCTGACCCCCTGCCATAGGGAATTCCACAGGCAGGAGCTCCAGGCTATGAAAAGTGGTATTCAACTAGAGGGGTTCATGAAGAAAGCGAAAGCCTCTCAAATTAATTTCTCAAAATTCCCGAAGCCCCAGCGGTCTCCCTTCCAATGTTCTCTGCAACTGCTTAGCACTTCTGGACTAGTTGAGCCTGGGTGAGTTGGCTGCCTACCCCTATGGCAGTATTTCCTTTTCAAAGGGCAGTTGCCGTGGTTGTATAATCTTGTGCAGGGCGTGGGAGCCTTTGTGATTGACCAAGCTGTGCTGAGAGATAACAAGCACAAAAACGACAAGTTGAAGCTGGGGAAAACTTTATCAAACTCTCAGTTGAGAGTTGGAAGAAAGAGTGCTTTCCACAATGAAAATGTGTTGCATTTTTAAATCATCTAACTGCAAGGGGCTCACTACACTTAAAAGCTTTTATTAAATTTGGTCAGGACTTTCTGTCTCCTAGTGAGCATGTGGAGAGCAGAAGTGTAGGCGGGTAGAATTATCACAAAATAGAGAGAGGAAGAAACTAAAACTCATGACTCATTTACTATCACATCTTAGATCATGTTAATGGATGGTACTTCCCAGGGCCCCCTTTTGGTCTCAGGTGCTGCTCTGTCATTCACCCTGACATTTTTATTACTATCCCCTTATCAGGCAATTAGCTCCTTCCATGTAGAATTTCTTCTCTTGAAAGACTGCATTTGAACAAATCTCCTATGATACTCTTGTTAGTAAAATAGAGAAATACAGCTTAGATAAGATAGCACTGGGATAGATCTAAAAATTGCAGAACTATATTCAAAGAATGTTGATCAGCAATAACACCTATATATACTGAGCTACATATGATATGTCAAGAACTATGCTGGGTTCATTTGCTTACCTTATGTCAGTTAATCATTTTGACAAGCATTCTAGTTGAAAACCAATTTATCTTTTTTTTTTTTTTTTTAACTAAAATAACTCCAGCAATTTTGTTCAAGATTCTATTGTTTCCATCTAAAATTCCAGAATCAGCAAGCTCTGTTGCATCTAGTCATGGTCGTATGTGTAGTTCTGGTCAATGTGGTGATGAGAGTCTCTTAGGGGAAATCTCCCTTTCAGAAATTTAACTTTAGAAATAGCAAAGGCAAATCCCAGGGAAGAGCAACTTTTGCTCTTTATCTTTAGCTGTTCCCTTACTCATTCTTCCCATTTAGGACAACAGTGTATACCAGGAGCAGGAGCAGCAGTCATCTTTGATGAAATCACACAATATGGAAGGTGGAGTGGGAAGAGAAACTAGGCCTGAATTGTAGATGATGTTTTGGGCAGTTCCACCGGGCTTGAACTCTACCAGCATTTTTGTTCCATAAAAAAAATATAATCTTATTTAAGTCATTTTTTTTTGGTCAAGCTTTCTGCTACT